>PVJL010014394.1:14421-28332 GCA_004026885.1 Lyroderma lyra | reverse complement strand
GCTGGCCTCGTGCTGGCAAATTCCCTCAGCTTCTGTGTGTCTGAGAAGGTCTTTATTCCACCTTCATATCTGAAAGATAATTTTGCTGGATAATTTATTCTTGGCTGGAAGTTTCTCTCTTTTAAATTTTTGAATATTGGATTCCACTCTCTCCTGGCTTGTAGAGTTTCTGCTGAGAAATCTGATGCCAGCCTGATGGGTTTTCCTCTAAAGGTTATAGTTCTTTGTTCCCTGGCTTCCTTGAGTATTGTCTCTTTGTCTTTAGTTTTGGACATCTTTAGTACCATGTGTCTTGGAGAAGATCTGTTGGGGTCCAGGTATCTAGAGGACCTGTTTTCTTCTTGAACTTGGAATTCCTGCTCTTTCCATAGGTTTGGAAAGTTCTCATCTACGATTTGTTTGAGTATGCTCTCCGTAGATTGCTCTGCCCCTTCTTCTATTCCTATTATCCTGATGTTGTTCTGTCTCATGGAGTCGGATATTTCTTGCAGAGTGCTTTCAATCCTTTTGGTTCTATATTCCCTCTCTTCCTCTTTCTGAGCTGTTTCCATGTTCTGATCTTCAATATCACTAATTCTTTCCTCCATCTCGTTGGCCCTGTTTCTTATGGCAGTTATTTCATTTCTCACTTCTTTTATCATATTATTTATTTCTTATATTTCTGTCTAAATCTTTCTTATGTTTTGATTTCTTTGTTAAATTGTTCTTTTTGTTCATAGAGTTCCTTTTTTATGTCGTTTCTATCCTTTTTTATATTATTTATCTCAGCTATGGTGTTCTGCCCATAGGTATTCATTTCTTTCACAGCCTTTAGAATGGCTGCTTTAAATTCTCTGTCACTTAAATCACACCCTTCAAGTTCTGACAAGCTGTCTTCTGGGTAAATTTCATGTTCTTTCTGAGGAGTTTTAGTTTTTAAGGAGTTCATCTTGTCCACTGGTTTCTTCTTCTTTGATATGAGGACTTTATGTTCAGTGCCCAAATTATTGCTTTTGTGGTGTCTTGCTGTAGGACAGACACTAGGTGGCGCTGTGGGTCAAGTTTTGGGGGAGAGGGGACTGTTTGTTTCTTGTTTTTGATCTGCTGTGTTTGGAGGCTATGCGCATATATCCTGGGGAGAGGCCAACAAAAGGCACTTTAAGGGAGGCTCTGCCTTCTGCCCTTTGCTGGGGAAGCTGTTCTGAGGCTTGTTTCTGCTGGCTCAGGTGAATGTTATAAAAATCAGTCCTTCTTTCAAGCCCTGATACAGCATCTGGCTGCCTACAGGCTCACACTGCTTTCAGAACCCTGGGTTGCATGAGGAAGTGCACACTCCATAAGTCAAAAGCTGTGGGCCTAGCCTGAGACAGCAGGGTCACCTTTGCAGTAGGGTGGGAACAGGAACTACAGCCCTGTGAAAGTCTCCAGGGGGCTTAGAGCTGGGGTGTCATCTTTGCAGTCCAGCTTCCTCCATCAGCCCTTCTACCACTCAAAAGTTCCAGAGGCTTGCTCCCACACTCAGTCTCAAGCCCGCAGCTCCATAACCCAGCTCCCCTGTGGCCTCTCCCCTCCCCTGAACTGCGCTGCTCTGAATAGTCAGCAGGGATTGTGTTCTGTTGCAGTCGTCTCTGCTCCCTTCCCTCTCCCCGACTGGCCCCTTTTCTCCAACGTGTACTTGCAATTTGTGGATTTCTCACCAGCCGTTTTGTCATTCAGTGTCCTCATTCTTGGCTCCTGGATGGCTGTTCAGTTGTGTTTTCTGGGAGAGGCTTTAGGGACCTCCTCTTCAGTCACCATCTTGCCTTCTCCCTGTCTCTCTAGCTTTTTTAACCATTTTTTTTGTGACAATGTGATGTTCTCTCTCCCCTGAACTCAAAGTATTATCAGTACAAAGTGTTGGTATATATGCACACACACATTTACACTCGAGTATGCACGCATGCACACACACATAAACATACACTCACACACACCACGACAACAGGTAAGGCAAATTTAAGATCCCCATTCCTGGGTTAACTACTCTGTTGGTTTTTGTTTGTTTTGTTTTGTTCTTTACTTTCATGGAAGCTTCTCATATGTCTCACAAACTTTTCTTTTTTTGTAAATTAGCAGTTTTGAAATTAAACTAACTGCCATTAAAAACGCGGAAGGTCTAAATATGTTACTATGTATAATAGTTGAAGCATGAACCTTGAACTTCTAAAGGCTTGACATGT
The DNA here is from genome assembly GCA_004026885.1 of Lyroderma lyra. Lineage (NCBI taxonomy): Eukaryota > Metazoa > Chordata > Mammalia > Chiroptera > Megadermatidae > Lyroderma > Lyroderma lyra. Next base: position 26,134 of record PVJL010014394.1, on the reverse strand, counting down.
TTTTCTCATTTTTCTTTCAGTTATACAATTTTTTAAAAGAAATGAGTCCATGTTAAGTTATATGAGTATTTTACCTCCTTTCCAATTTAGTTATATTTTCATTCCACAGAAGTTTTATTGTATAATGTTTGGGAGTTAGACTGAAGAGAGACATTTTTAACTATTCTACCCACACCATAGTCTCACTTTTTCAGTATAGATAAGGATGACAAATGAAAATATCAGGGAGCCAAGTCTATAAAAGGCTAAGTCAAGGTACCCTGCAAAATGCACAGTTGTCATATCCCCAATGTCAATATTATATATTGATAAGAAAGCATGAGTATACTTTTGTATATGTAACTCTTATATTGGCAGTAATAATATGAGTTGTAAGATATGGTGGTACATTCATGCAATTGTATGAAAAGTATATTTCTTAAAAGATTTGTTTTACTTCAGAATCTCAAAGTTGGTGATACTAGTGAACCTGAAGAACCTAAGGAAACTGCATCCTCAGAAACACAGGTGGAAATGTGTTCTTGTCTTCTACATGGAAAATTGAATGAAATAATAACAAATGGTATGTGAAATAAGAAACGTAAATGGAGAGAAAGTGAGGAATATATTTGATAAATATTAAACCACAGGCTTGCAAAGTCAATGCATAATCTACATACTCCAGATCAGATGATCAGCTCTATTACAAGCAGTATGTGGACAAAAGGAAATGTTTCCTTGATTGTGTCAAAAATAATAATGATTAGCGGATTTATATTTTAATGTTTTTCATGACTTTATATGTTAAATTTCAGATGATTAGAAACATCATCTATTAAAGCTTTTTATTTAAACCTACTTTTCACATTTATTTTTAAGTTAACTAGAAGGAACATTATACTTCTGACAATATTAAGATTCTTATTAAATTAGGCCCCCAATTTTAAAACAGCTGCTGCTTTGTAAAGACTTGTCTAAAATTGGTTTCTCACTAAAAATTTAAAGGATCTTATTGTCACCAAATATGTAGGAGTTTCCTTTATTTTTTTTTCTAAATATTATATGATTAAACATAAAGAGGGAGAGATTTTGACCACTGTAAGTACAGAGTATATAGAGGGTAAAATATTTTAAAATATGATGAAGGATAAGTAAATGAAGTTTTAAACTTTTATTTTCTTATTTGCTATTTGCTAACTTTAAAATTTTGAAAGCAAAGTTGATTGACTTTTCATTTAGTAAAGTTCGTTTTTACTGAACATCAGTATTTTTAAGGCCCTGAATCTCAACTAAACTTGAATATCTGCCAGTGTAAGTGATTGGACTCCTTTGTACATATAATTTCTGCACATAGCTCTTATATGCATGTTCCCATGACCCTATTTAGTGGGCAGTTTTTATAGAATAGTAGTTATGAATAGGGCCAGGGCATGTGGAAGAGAGAAAAATGTACTGGTGACCAAAGATTTTCCATTTAGGTTGAGGACTGCAGGATAACAAGAGTATTGAGGATAACTAATTGAGGATAACAAGAGTATTAAAACTACATGAACTAATTGAGGATAACAAGAATATTGAAACTACAAACTTACTTAGATCCGTAACCCATTTCCTCCTTTGTTTTCTTTCACTTTTGATTTTTCAATTTTAGAGAAATTTTTAAGAAAAGGAGTTTCCCCATTTCTATCTTGGGGGTTATATTCTTGTACTCTTTTTTACTTTCTGTCTCTCTCTCTCTCACACGTGCATATGCACACCCTATGTTCCCCCTAAAGAAACCCCCATTTTACATATTCTCTGGATGATAGAAAGAAATAGAGCTGCAGTTTTTTTGCAAGTCATACTTAATTTACCAATTCCACAGTGTATACTAGTTTAAAGTAAGAAATCTAAACCCTCAATCATACACAGAAATCAGTTTCAGCATTTTCAGTCACACTGTTCATGTTTCTTACTTGGCTCACCTAGTCCCAAAGAGATGGTTATTCTAGGCCAATCAGTGTAGGTTTTAGGCTATTCCTCCTATTTTGTTTCTTTTTAGTTGACTTTCAATAAAGGTACTAACTTAGTTTCATAAAGCTGTTTTCCTTTAAATAAATGAAAGGAATGCTTTGTCATACATTTATCTATGATTTTCAGATAATCTTGGTGCCAGTATTTCTGTATTAAAATCATCTCAATTTTATAAAGTAAGCAGTCTTGGAAGTTTAGAGGTAAAACATAATATCCCCAGACTTCCAGATTCTGGTCCAGCATTATCATTCCATCCCCAAAACAAATAAGATGCTGAACAAACTTAAAAATGGACAACTCTTACTTCTATCAAAGAAGTGTGGTCACAGGGCAAATTAATGCCCCCCCCCCCCAATCAGAGATGGGCAGGTGTATACAGAAAATCATAACAGAGCAGAAACCTCCATGGGAACAAGTACCAGGGCAGGAAAACCAAAATTTTAATTGAAAATGGGCTGAAGGTTTAATATGGACAGGTCTGAGAGTTAAAAACTCTGGAGGAAGCATAGTCATGGTGTGGTGGGAACACACTTGTGAATTTTACTACTTCCAAGAGCATCTGGCAGGTGCAGGGGAGGGCAGTGAAATACCCACAGTTAACCACAGTGAAATACATCAGAGCATTTTTTTCTTCTTAGTAAGACCTGTCCTCAAGAGAAACTGTTATCAGGGCCTAAACTATGGAGGTTTTATCAGAGCCCAACCCACCCGGAAGAAGAGAAATACCAAACTCCAGTCCCCTATAGCCAGCCATCCTGTACAACCTTAGGGGATACAAACATAAAATAAAGCAAAAAACCTGAGAGTTACTCGTGAAGTTCATAGCCAAGGGGCACAGTCTTACTTAAAGACTGAGACCTAATCATAGGACTATAGAATACTTCCCTTTCCTACACACCTTACCACCACATTACCAAGGGTCCTTTTACCCAGGATAAAATGCTATCCTTCAAACAAAAATATACTTAATGTATTAACAGACAACAAACAAACAAACAAACAAAACAACAAAAAAGAAAACACAGTTTGAAGAGACAGAGAAATCATTAGAACCAGACTTAGCATATGGCAATGATGTTGAATTTATCAGACCATGAATTTAAAACACTATGACTAATATATTAAGGGCTCCAATGGAAAAGTAGACAACAAGTACGAATAGATTGGTAATGGTAATGTAAGTAGAAAGATGGAAATCCTAAGAAAGAGTAAAAAATGTGAGAAATTTAAAATATTATAATAGAAATGAAGAATACCTTTGATGGGTTGGCTAGTAAACTGTACACAGTTAAGGAAAGAATATCTGAGTTTGAGAATATGTCAATAGAAATTCCCCAAACTGAAAAGCAAATGGAGACTTTAGCAACCCACTATCAGAAATGGATAGATCTAGCAGGCAGAAAATCAGTAAAGATATAGTTGAACTCAACAACATCATCAATCAACTGGATATGATGGACATCTATAGACGATTTCATCCAGCAACAGCACAATGCACATTCTTCTGAAGCTTCACATGGACCACTCATCAAGCTAGACTACATTCTGGAACATACAATACACCTTAATAAATTTAAAAGAAAAAAATCTTATTAAAGCAATTGAATCAAAAACTTCCCCAAACAGAAAGCACCAGCCCCAGATGTCTTCACTGGCATATTTTACTAAAAATTTAAGGAAAAAAATGTTACCAATTCTCTACAATCTATAAGATAGAAGCAGAAGGATATTTCCTAATTCATTCTGAGTCCACTATTATCCTCATATCAAAACCAAAAACATAAAAGAACAGAAAGTACAGACCATTATCTCTGATAAATAAAGGTAGATGCAGAAAACCTCTGCAAAATATTAGCAAATCAAACTCAGTAGTATATAAAAATCATTTTACATCACAATCATGTGGCATTTATCCTAGATATGCAAGGTTGGTTCACATTTGAAAATTAATAAAAATGCATCACATCAACAGGCTAAAGAAGAAAAAAATCACATAAAAAATCCATAGGTTCAGGAGAAGCATTTGACAAAATTCAACACTCATTCATGATTAAAACAAAAAAGAACCTGAGAAAATTGTGAATAGAGGGGAATTTCCTCTACTTGATAAAAAACATCAACTAAAAACCAACAGCTACCATCACTTAACAGTGAGAAAATAGCTTTCCCACTAAGATCAGGAACAAGGTAGGCATGCCCTCTCTCACCACCCCTTTTCAATATTGTACTGGAACTCTTAGCTAATACAACAACAACAGGAAATAAGGATAAACAGATTGGGAAGGAAGAAATAAAACTGCCTTTGTTTATAGATGACATGTAAAGAAAATCTCAAGAATAGAGGTGGGGGAAAAACCTCCTGGAACAACTAATAAGCCAATACAGTCATACCTCAGAGATATTGCAAGTTTGTTGAGTTCCAAACTACTGCAATAAAGCAAATGTCACAATAAAGCAAATTTTGGGGCTTTCCAGTGCATATAAAAGTTATGATTACACTATATTGCAGTGCATTGAGTGTGCAATAGCATTATGTCTAAAAAATCAGCGTGCATACTTTAATTTAAAAATACTTTATTGTTTAAAAATGCAAAAATGTTAACCATCATTTGACCCATCAGCAAGTCATAATCTTTACTGGTGGAGGATCTTGCCTCAATGTTGATTGCTACTGACTTATCAGGGTGGTGGTTGCTGACGATGAGGTGTCTGTGGCAATTTCTTAAAATAACACAACAGTGAAGTTACCACTTCAATTGACTCTTCCTCTCACAAGCAATTTCTCTGTAGCATGCAATGCTATTTGATAAGAATTTACTTGTAGTAGAACCCTTCAAAATTGGAATCAATCCTCCCAAACCCATCCTCTGCTTTCACAACTAAGTTTATGTAATATTCTAAATCCTTTGTTGTCATTTCAAAAATCTTCACAGCATCTTTACCAGGAGTAGAGTCCATCTCAAGAAACTACTTTCTTTGATCTTCCATGAGAACCAATTTTTCATTCATTAAAATTTCACCATGAAATTGTAGCAATTCAGTTACATTTTTAAGCTCAGTTCTAATTCTATCACTCTTGCTATTTCCATCACATCAGCAGTTGCTTCAACTTAAGTCTTGAACCTATTAAAGTCATGCATGAGGACCGGAATCACCTTTTTCCAAACTCTTGTTAGTGTTTATATTTTGATGTCTTCCCATGAATCACAAATTATTTTTTTTTAATTTTTTAAATTTTTTAAATTTTTTATTTTTGTATGTGGGTAGTTCCCTGGCTGGGAATTGAACCCAGGCCACAGTGTTGACAGCGCCAGCGCTGAAGCCTTAAGCCACTACACCACCAGGGAACTCCACAAATGTTCTTAATGGCGTCTATAATGGTGGATTCTTTCCAGAGATTTTCAATCTGCTTTGCCCAGATCCATCAGAGGAATCACTATCTACGGCAGCTATATAGCCTTATGAAAAGTATTCTTAAATAATAAGACTTGAAATTTGAAATCACTTCTTGATCCATGGGCTGCAGAATGGATGTGTTATCAGGCATGAAAACATTACTTTCATTGTACATCACCTTCAGAGCTCTTGGATAACTAGTGGTTTTTAGGCTAAAAGGGAGAGAATTCCACGTGGAAGCCAGAAAGAAATGGAAAAAAACCCAAGAATGTAAATATGTGGATAAATTTTAAAAAAGGGTTTTTAACTTAAATAAAGACTTTTGGGTTTCAAAATAAAAAAAAAATAAATGTAGAAGTAAAATACATGATAAATCTAGCATAAAGGGAAGACAAGGGATAAATAAAGTCATACTGTTGCAAGGCTCTTCTGTAGTATCTTGATGGGAGTGCTAGCTATACCGGTTGTATATATCTGACAAAATTCATTGAGTGGCACACTTAAGATCTGAGCACTTTGTTCTATATTAACTATATCATAATTCAGTAAAGTATGGTTAACAACAGTTTATGAGATGATGGAGAGTTTGGGGGAAAAACAGGAATGTATAATAAAGCTGACAGAGTAAGGGTGACAACACAAAACAATTTTGGCAATTATGAACAAAGCTGCAAACATCTGTGTGCAGGTTTTTGTTAGCATAAATTTTTATCTCATATGGGAAAATAATACCAAAAAGTGTGACTGCTGGATTATATGGTAAGAATATGTTTGGTTTTATAGGAAACTGCCAAAGTATCTTCCTAAATGGCTGTACCATTTTGCTTTCTCACCAACAATGAATGAGTTTTTATTGTTCCACATCCCCACCAAACACTGGTTTTGGATTTTAGCCATTCGAATAGGTGTGTAGTATTTTCTTACTGTTTTCATTTGCAATTCCCTGACTACATATGATGTTAAGAATATTTTTATATGCTTATTTGCCATCTATATATCTTCTTTGGTGAGATGTCTGTTAAGGTCTTTGCTGATTTTTAATTGGTTGTTTGTTCCTTTTAGTTGGTTTTCTTATTGTTCAGTTTTAAGAGTTCTTTGTATATTTTGGATAACAATTTTTTTTTTTGTCAGCAAATATTCTTGCCCAGCCTGTGGCTTGTCTGCTGTATTGTCTTTCATAGAAGTTTTTAATGTTAAAGAAGTCCAAATCATTAATTATTTCTTTTGTGGATTGTGTCTTTGGTGTTATATCTAAAAAGTCATCATCATACCAGAGTTTGGCTAAATTTCCTTTTATATGACCTTCTAGGGGTTTTATAGTTTTGCATTTTACATTTAGGTCTGTGACTCACTTTGAGTTAATTTTTGTGATGCATGTAGAGTCTGTGTCTAGATTTACTTCTTTGCATGTGTATGCCCAGTCTTTCCTGCAACATTTGTTGAAAAGACTGTCTTTTTTCCATTGTACTGTCTTTGCTCCTTTGTCAAAGATCAGTTCACTACATATGTGTAGGTCTGTTTCTGAGCTCTCTGTTTTGTTCCATTAATATATTTGCCTTGTCTTTCACCAACATCACACTGTCTTGGTAATTGCAGTAAGTCTTGTAGTTGGGTAGCATCAGTTGTCCAACTTTTTATTTTTCACCTTCATTAATGTTTTGGCTGTTTTTGGTCTTTTCCCTCTGGTTGCTTGACAATATCTTTAATTTGTTAATCATTGGCTATTCTATTTTTGCACTTTGAAGACTATTTTCTTCCAGCTTCTATTGTTGTTATTGAGAATTGAAAATCTATCCTAATGTTTATTTCTTTATAACTAATCTATGTCTCTATGGATTCTTTAACATTTTATTTTTGTATCTGGTTGTCTTTAGTTTCTTAACATTGTGACTAGGTATCTATATTAATTTAAATATTGTGAGAACTTATTTCCAATCAGTACAGAATTGATTGTGGTTTTAATCAATTCTGTAATTTTTAAAGCCAACTATCTTCTCAAATATTGTCTCTTATTCACTCTTTCAATTCTGTTTCTGGAACTACCATTAGATGCATTTTATACCTTTTTCAAAATCTAAATATCTCATTTTCTTTCTATGATACACCCTAAGTAATTTCCTCATGTCAACCAGTTTGCCATATTTCTCTCTTCAGCTGTATCTAATCTGCTGTTTAAGGTATTTGGTAATTTTTTAAATTCCAGTAACTTCTTTAGTTTATTACTTGATGTTCTATTTGATTCTTTTATATTGATTCTGGGTATTTCTCATGTCTTTAGTGTTTTTAAATTGTTTTGAGTTTCTCTGAAAATACTTATTTTATAGTATCTATCTAGTAGTTCTATCAGCTAAGGTTTTTGGATATCTATGAGAGGTGGTCAAGAAATTCATGGAACTAGAAAGTTATCAGAGAGGTGGGAGTACTAGTGCACACAGTTTGACTGTATGACTTATTGGCCAAATTTATGTGCCAAATTTCAGCCTACTTGTGTCCATGTTCTTTCAGATATTGCCAGACATTACCCAAATATGGATAAAATTGAATTTGGCACCATCATTAAGTTCCTCTCAAAACAAGGGAAAACACTTCAAACCATTTTGGAAGAAATGTTAGCAGTTTATGGGGACTGTTGCCCTGGGAAATCCATGGTTTACAAATGGCACATCCTTTCCAAGCAAGGCAGAGAGTCAATTGAAGATGACTTCCGTCCAGGACACTCTGTTGAGGCCACTTCCTCAGACATTGTCAAAAAAGTTGAAAACGACTGGTGCTCATGCTTGCTGGGGGGGGGGGGGCGGGTTGGAGGTCAGAGCGAGTGTCTCGCAGGCCACCGGCAGAAGATGGCGGTGGAGTCATGCGTCACCCAGGAGGAGATTAAGAAGGAGCCGGAGAAGCCGATGGACCAGGAGAAGACGTGCCCATGCTGCTGCGCGTCTTCACCACCAACGACGGCCACCACCACCGAATGGACAAGTTCTCCCGCGGGAACATGCCGTCCAGCGAGCTGCAGATCTATACCTGGATGGATGCAACCTTGAAAGAACTGACTAGTTTAATGAAGGAAGTCTACCCAGAAGCTAGAAAGAAAGGCACATACTTCAATTTTGCAATCATTTTTTACGGATATTAAAAGACCTGGCTACCGAGTGAAGGAGATCGGCAGCACCAAGTCTGGGAGGAAGGGCACTGATGCCTCCAGGACGCTGCAGTTGCAGAAGTTCCAGATAGGCGACTACCTGGACATTGCCACCACCCTTCCCCCACCAACCGGGCACCCCCGCCTTCAGGCCACTTGAGGCCGTATTAAATTCCAGTGCTCTTTCCTGAGTATCTTTCATTCAGTTACGTAAAGACAAATTTATGCTTTTCCCGCCTCTCATTGCCGTTAAGCCTTTAAGCTCTGATTAGATTGTGATGCATCTATTTAGGGGTTAGGTTTGGCCATGCTATGGAGTGAATATTAACAGAAAGTCTGTGTTTCACGTCCTGTAAAATAAGAAGAAAATGCTCTTAACATTCTGTGTAAAACTGTATTGTTAATATATGTGTGCCACCAAAAACAACAACAACAACAAAAAACAAAAAACAAACAAAAAAGTTGAAAACTTGTAGTGAAAGATGTCAGATTGAATAAAAACAACTTACAGAAATGGTTGGAGTATCACCTACAACTATTTTGAATATTCTCCATCTGCATCTAAGGATGTTAAAAGTCAGTGGGAGATGGGTACTGAGAATGCTCATGCTGCTTCAAAACTACAATGCATCAAGTGTTCATGGCAGTTTTTGGATTGCTGCAGAGATAACAAAGATGAAATTTTATTTTATTTTATTTTATTTTATTTTTTTATTTTAATTTTTTTTAAATTCATTTTTATTGTTAGACTTATTGGGGTGACATCTGTTAGCAAGGATTACATAGGTTTCAGGCATACAATTCTACAGTGCATTGTCAACTTGATGTATAATAAGTTCACCACCTAATGTGCAAAGATGAAATTTTAAACTGTCACTGGAGATGAAACTTGGGTTCATCATTATTAACCTGAGTCAAAGCAGCAGACCATGCAGTGGCATGAAAAGGGCACTCCACCTCCTAAGAAGTTCAAGGTATTGCAATCAGCTGGACAGATCATGGCTACTGTTTTTTTGTGGATACAGAGGGTATCTTGCTTCTTGATTACAAGTATAAAGATGCTGCAATAACTGGAGAGTACTATTCCAGTCAACTGAAGCAGTTAAAAGAATTTATGAAGGAGAAAAAAAGAGGAAAATGGACCAAAAGGGGTGCTGCTTTTGCATGACAATGCACCTGTGCACAAGAGCAATGTTGCATTGTTTACTTTTCTCAACTGTGGCTTCCAAATGTTAAACCACCCTCCCTACCGTCCATACCTGGACTCCTCTGATTATCATTTGTTCCTCAATATAAAAAACAGCATCAAGGGAAGAAGTTTACACAGCACCAGCGCCGAAGCCTTAAGCCACTACACCACCAGGGAAATCCTAAGGAAGAAATTTACAGATGACAAAGAGGTTAAAGTTGCAATTTTGAGGGCAAAAACAAAACTTTTTTTCCGAGGGTATAAACAAACACTGAAAGATCTGAAAAGGGTTAAGGATGAATATACTGAAAAGGAAAAAATAATAAACAGTTTTTTTAACCTGTCTTTTCCCTTCATTCCACAAATTTCTTAACCACCCCTCATAATTCCATTCTTTGTTATATCTGTAAAATTTTGTTCATAGGGGATTACTTCTTGTTTTGTAAGTTTTTATTTTTAACTTCAGATTCAATAGGGCTTTATCTTTGGAAATTTATGGCATCTGAAATAAATATGGAGTATTTATTAAGGATATATTGAACTAACATTTACTAACTGCCTTAGGTATAGTTCCATGGGAAGACACTTCTTATGGTAGGGTTAGGGCTTGGGAGTTCCTACACCATGCTAATAATTTGAGCCTTAAGCATAAATTAGTTGAGGCCTTTTTTGCACATGAATTCTCAGAGGTGATTTTATCACACAGAGATCAGAAAAAGAAACTGCCTTTTCTTTTCTCTTTGTCAATAGAATGATATTTTCTGGTCCATTCTTTTAGTAATTTCAATATTTCCAGTGTTAATGGAATAGCAGTGCTCAGAGGAGAAGGGACAAGAATCTTAGTTCTTCCTGCCTTGAATTTGTCAAAAATCCTCCTCTTTCACCCTTGTCAATTCTATGCAACCCAAATGGAGTCATGACTGAAGAGTGTACTTACGCTGTTTTAAGAACCTGAAAAAAGTATTAGTGTAGCTGTCTGCCCTTTATAGATATCCATGGATTCCCTGTGAGCAGGGCCCTCCCATACTATCTAGTTGTCAGAAACAAGCTATCTTCCACCTCGTCTTTACTCACCCTACTTCTGCTTCCTACACATAATCTAAGATACTTTAATTCTCCCAAAGACCAGATTTCCTTTCTTTTTGGCCCTTACTCCCTTTAATAATTTATACCAAATATCAAACGAGTTGTCCTTTCAATACAAAGACTTACTCTGCTCCTGTTAAAAAATTTGGCACCCTGCCACTGCGATCTTCAATAAATTTGAGAATTCTTATAACAACCAACCATCATCTTATTCCTGATGGAAAAGCTACTTTAAATAATTAAATAAATATCATTATATTGCCATGGCATTTTAGATATGTAATATGTTATTAGAAATATTTATCACATTGAAGGATTCACATAGTTTTAAAATATTTTTTAAAATGAAAAACTTTGTTTAAAACTTGTCCCATACATTGACAGGCATTTTGGAATACTTGTTAAACAGATATTTCTTCAACTATCCTAGCAAGTAACACTAATGTACACTATATAAAACTTTCTATTAATATGATATTTGATAAAATAGAATTTATATATATCTATATATATCTATATTTCTTATAGCTGAGTAATATTCCATTGTGTATATGTATCACAGTTTCTTTATCCAGTCATTTGTTGCAGGGCATTTTGGTTGTTTCCATGTTTAGGCCACCGTGAACAGCGCTGCAATGAACATTGGGGTACAAAGGTCTTTGCGGACAAAGGTCTTCAGGTTTTATGGGTAGATCCCCAGAACGGGGATTGCTGAGTCAAATGGTAGCTCCATTCCCAATTTTCTGAGGAACCTCCACACTGCCTTCCACAGTGGTTGTACCAGTTTGCACTCCCACCAGCAGTGTACCAGAGTTCCTTTTTCTCCACATCCTCTCCAGCACTTGTTATTCCTTGTCTTGTTGATAACAGCCATTCTCACAGGTGTGAGGTGGTATCTCATTGTGGTTTTGATT
>PVJL010014394.1:0-14321 GCA_004026885.1 Lyroderma lyra | reverse complement strand
TGTTGTTAAGTCTTATTAGTTCTTTATATATTTTAGGTATTAGACCCTTATGTGATGCATTATTTGCAAATATTTTCTCCATTCAGTTGCCTTGGGTTCATGAAGTCTTCCTTGAGTCCTAGGTCTATAAGTTTAGTACCAATGTCTTCTTCTATACAGTTTATTGTTGCAGGTCTTATATGAAGGTCTTTAATTCATTTTGAGTTAATTTTTATATATGGAGAGAGTTCACAGCTCAAGTTCGTTCTTTTGCATATGTTTTTCCGGTTTTCCCAGCACCACCTACTAAAGAGGCTGTCTTTTCCCCATTGTATGTTTTTTTGCTCCTTTATCGAAAATTATTTGTCCATAAATTCGTGGGTTTATTTCTGAGTTTTCAGTTCTATTCCATTGGTCTATATTTCTGTTCTTCTGCCAGTACCAAGCTGTTTTGACTATTGATGCTTTGTAATATAAATTGAAGTTAGGGAATGTAATACCACCAGACTTGTTCTTTTTATGTAGTATTGCTTTGGCAATTCGAGGTCTTTTATGGATTCACATAAATTTACTAATTTTTTTTTATCTATTTCACGAAAGTATGATTGTGGGATTTTGATGGGTATTGCATTAAATTTGTAGATTGCTTTGGGCAGAATGGCCATTTTAACAATGTTAAGTCTTCCTATCCCTGAACATGGGATATTTTTCCACCTCTTAAAGTCTGTTCCAATTTCTTTCAAAAATGTCTTATAGTTTTCTCTGTATAAGTCTGTCATGTTCTTTGTTAAGTTAATTCCCAGGTATTTCATTCTTTTTGTTGTGATAGCAGAGGGAATTGACTCCTTCACTTCATTTTGTGTGGATTCATTGTTTGTATACAGGAATGCTGTTGAATTTTGTACATTGATTTTGTATCCTGCAACTTTACTATATTCATTTATTGTTTCTAATAGTATCCTGGTGGAATCTTTGGAATTTTTTATATAAAGGATCATGCCATTTGCAAATAGTGACAATTTGATCTCTTCTTTCCCAATTTGGATACCTTTGATTCCTTTCTCTTGCCTGATTGCTGTGGCTAGAACTTCCAGTACTATATTAAATGACAGTGGTGACAAGGGGCATCCCTGTCTTGTTCCTGATTTTAAGGGAATAGGTTTCAGCTTTTCCCCATTCAGTATGTTGTTAGCTAAGTGTCTGTCATATATGGCCTTTATTACGTTGAGATACTTTCCTTCTATACCTATTTTATTTAGTGTTTTGATCATAAATGGATGTTGACCTTGTCAAAAGCGTTTTCTGCATGGTCATTTCAATACATATGGTCTTTATCTTTGATTTTGTTTATGTGGTGTATCACATTGATTGATTTTCATATGTTGAACCATCCTTGTGCTCCTGGGATGAATCCCACTTGATCGTGGTGTTTGATCTTTTTGATGCATTGTTGTATTCTATTTGCTAATATTTTGTTCAGGATTTTTGCATCTATGTTCATCAGAGATATTGGTCTATAGTTTTCTTTTTTTGTGTTGTCTTTGCCAGGCTTTGGTATTAGAGTAATGTTGGCCTCATAGAAGGAGTTGGGAAGTATTGCTTTCTTTTCAATTTTTTGGAAGCGTCTGAGGAGGATAGGGGTTAATTCTTCTTTGAATGCTTGGTAGAACTCATTAGTGAAACCATCTGGTCCAGGACTTTTGCCTTTAGGGAGATTATGGATAGTCATTTCAATCTCGTTGCTATTGATTGGTCTACTTAGATTATCCGGTTCTTCTTGGTTCAGTCTGGGCAAGCTATAAGTTCCTAGAAACTTGTCCATTTCTTTTAGGTTGTTAAATTTAGTGACATAAAGTCTTTCATAATATTTTCTTATAATCCTTTGTATTTCTGTGGTATCAGTGATAAATTCTCCCCTTTCATTTCTAATTTTGGATATTTGTGTCCTTTCCTTTCATCCTTTGATTAGTCTCACCAGGGGTTTGTCAATTTTGTTGACTTTCTCAAAGAACCAGCTCTTCGTTATATTAATTTTTTCTATTGTCCCTCTGTTCTCTAATTGGTTTAGCTCTGCTTTAATTTTTATTATATCTTTCCTTTTGCTGACTCTGGGTTTTGTCTGCTTTTCTTTTTCTAGTTCTTTAAGATGGGATACTAAGATATTTGGTTGTGATTTTTCTTGTTTCTTAAGATAAGCCTGTAATGATATAAATTTCCCTCTTATTACTGCTTTCACTGTGTCCCAATAATTCTGATACATTGTATTTTCATTGTCATTAGTTTCTATATATTTTTTAATCTCATCTTTTATTTGTTCTTTTATCCAGTCATTTTTTAATAAGGTGCTGTTTAATCTTCATGTATATGTGTTTTTTTCTGCTTTCCTTTTACAGTTGATCTCCAATTTCAAAGCTTTGTAGTCTGAGAATACACTTGGTATGATTTCGATCTTCTTGAATTTGCTGAGGCTACTTTTGTGTCCCAGCATATGGTCTATTCTTGAGAATGTTCCATGCGCACTAGAAAAGAAGGTGTAGTCTCTTTTTGCTGGATAAAGTGTCCTGTAAATGTCAATTATGTCCAATTGCTATAATGTGTCATGTAGAGCTGTTATTTCCTTATTTATTTTCTGTTTGGATGATCTGTCCATGGCTGTTAGCGGGGTGTTTAAGTCTCCCACTATGATTGTGTATTCATCAGTTTCTCCTTTCAAGTCTGTTAGTAGTTTCTTTGTGTATTTTGGTGCATCCTGGTTGGGAGAATATGTGTTCCTTTTTTATGTCATTCATGTCCTTTTTTATGTTATTTATTTCAGCTATGGTGTTCTGCCAGTATTTCAGCTATGGTGTTCTCTCACAGCCTTTAGAATGGCTGCTTTAAATTCTCTGTCACTTAAATGAGACCCTTGCAGGTCTGAGAAGCTGTCTTCTGGGTAAATTTAATGTTCTTTTTGAGGAGCTTTAGTTTTTAAGGAATTCATCCTGTCTGCTGGGTTCTTCCTCTTTGACATGAGGGCTTTATGTTCAGTGCCCAGATTATTGCTTTTGTGGTGTCTTGCTGTAGGGCAGACACTAGGTGGCACAGGGGTCAAGTTTTGGGAGAGAAGGGGTTGTTTGTTTCTTGTTTCTGATCTCCTACTGCACTTGGAGGCTATGCGCATATATCTTGGGGAGAGGCCAACAAAAGGCACTTCAAGGGTGGCTCTGTCTTCTGCCCTTTGCTGGGGAAGCTGGTCGGAGGCTTGCTTTTGCTGGCTTGGGTGAATGCTATCAAATCAGTCTTTCTTCCTAGCCCTGATTCAGCATCTGGCTGTCTAGGGGCTCACAGTGCTTTCAGAACCCTGGAGTGCACGAGGAAGTGCATGCTCCATAAGTTCGAAGCTGTGGGCCTGGCCTGAGACAGCAGCCTCCCCTTTGCAGTGGGCTGGGAACAGGAACGGCAGCCCTGTGTAGGTCTCCAGGGGGCCTAGAGCTGGGGTGTCATCTTTGCAGTTCAGAGTCCTCGCTCAGCCTTCTACCGCTCAAAAGTTCCAGAGGCTGGCTCCCAAACTCCGTCCCCAGCATGTAGCTCCAAAGTCCAGCTCTCCCACGGTCTCTCCCCTCCCATGAACTGCACCGCTCGGAATAGTCAGCAGCGATTGTGTCCTGTTGCAGTCCATCTATGCTCCCTTCCCTCTCCCCCACTCGCCCCCTTCTCTCCAAGTTTCAGGTGTTTACTTGCGATTTGTTGATTTCTCAACAGCCGTTTTGTCACTCAGGGTCCTCTTTCTTGGCTCCTGGGTGGCCATTATATTGTGTTTGCTGGGAGAGGCTTTAGGGACCTCCTCTCCAGTCGCCATCTTGCCTTCTTCTCCTGTTTAATTTCTTTACCATTATTTTGTCAGGGTCCTGAGTTGTAGGAATTTTTTATGTGTTCTGAATATTAATCTCTTTTCAGATATATGTTTTGTAATTATATTCTCTCATTCTGTGTTGCCTTTTGGCTTTGTTAGTGTTTCCTCTGTTGTGCAGAAGTTTTTAAGTTTTTTGAAGTCTCATCTATTTTTGCTTTTTTCACCTGTATACTACAGCTCAAGAATTCATTTTTATTGTTTTTATAGTTTCTCTCTGTTGGTATTCTCATTTTGTTTGTGCACCATTTTACTTATTTTTTTTAGATGTCTATGTTCTCTTTTAGCTCATTCAGCATTTTTATCATGGTTACTTTGAATTGTTTGTTTGGAAATTCACACATGTTTATTTGTTTAGTGTTGGCTTCTGAAGTTTTATTTTGTTTCTTTACTGAGTCATGACTTCCTGCCTCTTTGATGGCTTGTTATCTTTTGTTGAAATTTGCATATTTGAAAAAAACAGCCACCTCTCCCAGTCTTTATGAGCTGTCTTCACTAGGGAGAGGCTTTCACCAATCAGTCCAGCAAGAGATTCTGGGGGCCTCTCACACCTTTCTGGGGTATGTCTTCTCTGGGCTAGAGTGTTATCTCCAGCTGAAGAGTTTTGCCTTTTTCTACTGTGGAGCATCCCCAGGTATCTATTTGCAGTAATAAATACCTCATGAGTTGTTGCAACCCACTTGTTTTTTTTTGTTGTTGTTTGTTTGTTTTCAAGGGACCTCAGGCACCTCAAATGTGCCGATCTCTTTTCTGTCAGCAATCTGAGTCAGGTGAGACAAAAACCAGTTCTTTGGGCAGCCCCTCAGAAAGCCTAAATGTAGGACACATGTTCCATGTTTCCTTTTTCCTCCTGAGGGAGAAGCCACAAGTTAAGAGCTTTCTCCCAATCTCCACTGTTGTTCAGGGACAGGGATGAAGTATGATAGGTGAGTGCAATGGAATGTCCTAATTGTTCCCATGTGCCTCTTTTTAGCCGTGTGCTTGGTGGGATGCTGTAATCTTTCAAGTGGTTTCTGGAATTCTCACAAAGGTAATCTGGTCCTTATATTAAGTCAGTTTCTCCATGGCCAAAGGCGAGACTGGGGCTTCATATTCTGCCATCTTGCTGACATTATTCCCCTAATTCCTAGGATTTTCAAAAGCTTCTCAGGTAATGTTAATGTATGGCAAATTTGGGAACCGACTTTTCCCATATTCCTGTATGGCTTCCTTTACTCAGAGGTTGCTACTGAGAGCTCCCTTAATAAACCACTTGTATGAGAATCTTTATGTCAGCCTGAGCTCCTAAGGTACCTTGCTTGGTAGCATGACTGGCTTATTCCCTGCAAGAAGGCAATAATAAATGTGTAAAGCAATCACAAGTCAATAGGAAGTTTGGTTCAAATACAAAAACAAGCGCTCATTAAAGTATCAAATACTTAGGGACAGCTAACACTTTGAATTGAGGCACCAAGTTCAATAAATAAAAAAACTTCATACCTGAGAAAACTATGAGAGCAACCAGATATACATATGAGAGCAACCAGAACATGACTTCATAATAATTATAAATATCTTTAGAACCATGAAATTATATTGCATCTATCCATAACATTTTAACACTAGTTCTTAGAAATTAACAATTAATTGCCAAAATAAAAAAATAAATAGTTGCTATGAACATAGCTAAAGAGTTAAGTTAATATGCTAGAGAATTGAGCAGAGAAAATTTCCCAGTATATACTGCAAAATGGCAAGCAGATGAAGAGTATAAAGAAAAACTTAATATTTTTACAGAGGAGCTAATAAAAGGAAATAAAAAAAAGAACTGAGGAGAGATAAAAGATATATCTAAGACATAGGGCAAAAATAGATACACAATCCTCTGCAGTATCATACCAAATATTGAGTAGAACACATTTCAAAAAAACCTACCCAAGTACATTAAAGAATTGTTATTAATTTAGTTATAAAAATGCTGTTATCTTTTAGAAAAGCACAATGCAGATTATATGGGTGAAATATCACTGTGCCTGTAATGAACTTTAAGATTCATTAGAGATTAAACGTTAAGGGTATATTGAATCATTATATTATTCTCTCTACTCTTCTTCATGTTTGAAAATTTTCACTATGAAAAATGACCTACTGAGACTGTACTTTTCAAACTTTAGTATGCAAAAAAATCCCTGAGGATCTTGTTAAAATGCAGCGTTCAAAAAGTCTGGAATGGGATTAAAGATTCTGCATTTCTAACAAGCTTTTACATGATACTAATGTTGGAATTCAAGAAAAATACATTGTATAGCAAAAAGTTATTGGAAAAAATCAGAAAATCAAGCTTCCAAACAGAAAAAAAAATTAAAGTACCTAAAAAAGAAATTAAAATTAATTTGATAAGAGGTTCCTCATGGGCAAAATCAATGCAAAGATTGTATCTTTAAAATATTCAGGGAAGATAATTTTAGTACAAAAGACAGGAGATCAAAAATAAAAGGGAACAGGCAGCATAGTATAGACATTAAGTATAAAGGTTCTAGGCAGAGCCAAAATTCTGGATCCACCTATTAGCTGTCTGACTTTAGGAAAACCATGTAACATCTCTTTGTCTCAGTTTATATGCCCCTCCCTCAACAAATGAGACTTTTATGAAGATTAAACAAGTTAACATAATAAATAAAGTACTTCATAAAGTGCTTGGCACATGGCAAGCACTATAGAAATGTTTGCTA
The DNA here is from genome assembly GCA_004026885.1 of Lyroderma lyra. Lineage (NCBI taxonomy): Eukaryota > Metazoa > Chordata > Mammalia > Chiroptera > Megadermatidae > Lyroderma > Lyroderma lyra. The sequence continues at coordinate 7,742 of PVJL010014394.1, read as the reverse complement.
CTGATATAATCATTATGATTATCATTAAAAGAAATAGTAGTGAGCAGTAAAATTTATTGCTATATATATAAAAATGTTAATTGTAAAGAAATAAAAAATAATAAGACTAACATTCTGGATTATATCAACTGGTGAAGGACTGACTATATGATGGAATGGGAGAAGTGAAAACATGCTATAAATTTTAAGTATGAATTTTCCAGAAGTATAGGTAATCACTAGGAGAATGAGTTTCTGATTTGTGAAGATTAAAGAAATAAAAGTGAAGCAAAGAAAATGTTATTAATCCAACAGAAGGTAAAAAAAACAATAAAATTCACAAAAATGTATATTTTAAAGGTGAAATAAAAGCAGGATAAAATCCAAATTGACCTACTCATATAATGCATTAGTTGGATGGACTTGTTTAATACAGAGCCTCTTTTGATTGGTTTTAAAAAATTAGCTCTGAGTTGTTAATAAGATATCTAAACCAAAACACTACAAGTATATTGAAAATTAGAAGTATGATGACCAAACTGGGTCCATTTCATGAATAAAAGTTTGGCTTACATTAACAAAAATTTGTTTTTACATTAAAAAATTAATCAACATAATTCACTATAATGTTCGTAGACTATAGAGTAAAATTCTTACCACCACCTCAATAAAAGCAAAAGAATTATTTGATAAAATTCTATATTCACTGATGATAACATTTAGCAAACTAACTTCCTTAATTTGATGAAGGGCAGCTACAAAAGCCTTATATATAGGCTCAAGACAAAGATGCCTATTTGCACCACTTCTAATCAACAGTATATTGAAGGTCTTAATCAGTGCAATAGAAAAAAGTGGATGGTATGCATATTAGACAGGAAGAACTAAAGCTGTCATTATCCATATTTGACATATCTGTACATGCAAAAAATCCAAAGCCATCTACAGATACATTTGAATTAACGAGTATAGCAAAGTTGCTGGAGACAAAAACTATATGAAAAATAAACAAATAGTATTTATAAATACCAGCAACAAATAATAAGAACATAAAAAAATTAAAGGCAATATTCATAGAGCATTAAAAACTATCAAATCCCTAAGAATAAATCTAATTAAATATATGCAGGACACCTATGTAGGGGAAGAAACCTTTGATTAAGAAAAATTAGAGAATACTAAATAAATGGAGAGGCAGGTCATGAGCATGAACTGAATAACTTAATATTGTAAATGACACAATTATCCCCTAATCGATCTATAGATTTAATATAATTTCAATTGAAATATTAATATTGTGATGGAAATTGACAAATGATAAATTTGTGGAAATTATGAATAGTAAAGTCACTTTTGGAGATCATGCAAGTAAGAGTTTTATTCTGCAAGATATCAAGACTTATGATAGAGCAGCAGTAGTAATTACACAGAAGACAGACAAATAATCATTGGGTAGTGGCTAGGCTTCAGTGCTCTCAACACCGCTGCCTGGGTTCATTTCCCAGAAAGGGAACTACTCCCCTCACCAAAAAAAAAAAAAAAAAAAATAGAGAGAGTACAGACCCATACATAACATGAAAACTTTACTTATTGACAAAGGTGGCACTACAGAGCAATGAGCTGGAAGGATTTGTCCTTTAAATCATTGGTGCTGGATCCAGTAGATACTTCCAGGGGAGGGAGAAGAAAACTTGGCCCTACTTCATACACACACAAAAATCAATTTAGGATGGATTAAGATAATATGGATTGAAATGTGACAGGTTAAAATTTCTAGAAAATAATATAGGAAAATAACTTCATGACTTTATTTTTTTTAATTCTAATTAGGTTTTAATAATGTTAAATCCTCTAATTCCAATGGGAAAAATGGTAGTAAATTTGGGTCAAAGCTGAAACTTAACATTTTTTTTTGGTTATGATCAGTGGATTACTTATTGTCCCTTTTTTTCTTATTTCAAACTGTTCTGTGGCTCTAATTTATGTACAGCCAAATAAATCTTGACGTGCATGGAAGATGTCTAATCGCTATTATCACTATAAGTAATCACTTAAATAACTCTCTGATTATGTTTATTTTACAATGGGTAACTGGATTCATTGCTTCCTTGGGATGAAGTAACATTACTTTCATTGGAAATGTGTACTAAAAAATATTAATAGTTATTCTGGATAGTCTTCCTTGAAAATAAAACTACTTTTTAAATTCATTTTTATTGTTAGACTTATTGGGGTGACATCTGTTAGCAAGGATTACATAGGTTTCAGGCATAGAATTCTACAGTGCATTGTTACCTTGTTGTATAATAAGTTCACCACCTAATGTGACTTCTCTTTCCATCACCTTATATTTAGCTTCCCCACCTCCTCTCCCACCCCCTCCCCTTTCTCCCCTCCCTAAACTACTCGTCGCCAAATAAACATTAAACTATTGATTGTGTCCATGGGTTATTTGTTTGTTCATTTCTTTTCCCTTTGTTGCTTTCAGTTTTATATTCTGCATATGAGTGAAGTCATACATTCTTTCTTTTTTCTGTCTGGCTTATTTCACTAAGCATGATGATCTCCAGGTCAATCCACTTTGTTGCAAATGGCAGTATTTCATCTTTTCTTATAGCTGAGTAATATTCCATTGTGTATATGTACCACAGCTTCTTTATCCAGTCATCTGTCGCAGGGCACTTTGGTTGTTTCCATGTTTTGGCCACTGTGAACAGCGCTGCAATGAACATTGGGGTACATAAGTCTTTGCGGACAAAGGTTTTCAAGTTTTTTTGGGTAAATCCCCAGAAGGGAGATTGTTTGGTCACATGGTAACTCAATTCCCAATTTTCTGAGGAACCTCCACACTGCCTTCCACAGTGGTTGTACCAGTTTGCACTCCCACCAGCAGTGTGCCAGAGTTCCTTTTTCTCCACATCCTCTCCAGCACTTGTTATTCCTTGTCTTGTTGATAACAGCCATTCTCACAGGTGTGAGGTGGTATCTCATTGTGGTTTTGATTTTCATTTCCCTGATAGCTAATGAGGATGAGCATTTTTCATATGTCTGCTGGCCATTTGTATTTCTTCATGGGAGAAGTGTCTGTTTAGTTCTTCTGCTCACTTTTTAATTGGGTTGTTTGTTTTTTTGTTGTTAAGTCTTATTAGCTCCTTATATACTTTAGGTATTAGATCCTTATCTGATGCGTTATTTGCAAATATTTTCTCCATTCAGTTGGCTGTCTCTTTGCCTTGTTGATGGTTTCTTTTGCTGTGCAGAAGCTTTTTAGTTTGATAAAGTCCCATTCATTTATGTTTGCTTTTACTTCCCTTGCCTTTGAGGACAGGTTCATGAAGTCTTCCTTGAGTCCTAGGTCTATAAGTTTAGTACTGATGTTTTGTTCTATACAGTTTATTGTTGCAGGCCTCATATAAAGATCTTTAATCCATTTTGAGTTAATTTTTGTATATGGAGAGAGTTCATAGCTCAGGTTCATTCTTTTGCATATGTTTTTCCAGTTTTCCCAGCACCACCTACTAAAGAGGCTGTCTTTTCCCTATTGTACGTTTTTTTGCTCCTTTTTTGAAAATTATTTGTCCATAAATTCATGTGTTTATTTCTGAGTTTTCAGTTCTATTCCATTGGTCTATATTTCTGTTCTTCTGCCAGTACTAAGCTGTTTTGACTACTGATGCTTTGTAATATAAATTGAACTCAGGGAAAGTAATGCCACCAGCCTTATTTTTTTTATGTACTATTACTTTGGCAATTCGAGGTCTTTTATTGTTCCATATAAATTTACTAATTCTTTTACCTATTTCACGAAAGAATGATTGTGGGATTTTGATGGGTATTGCATTAAATTTGTAGATTGCTTTGGGCAGAATGACCATTTTAACAATGTTAAGTCTTTCTCTCCATGAACAGGGAATATTTTTCCACCTTTTAAAGTCTGTTCCAATTTCTTTCAAAAATGTCTTATAGTTTTCCCTGTATAAGTCTGTCATGTTCTTTGTTAAGTTAATTCCCAGGTATTTCATTCTTTTTGTTGTGATAGCAAAGGGAATTGACTCCCTCATTTCTTTTTCTGTGGATTCATTGTTCGTATATAGGAATGTTGTTGATTTTTTTACATTGATTTTGTATCCTGAGATTTTACTATATTCATTTCTTGTTTCTAATAGTTTCCTGGTGGAATCTTTGGAAATTTTTATATAAAGTATCATATCATCTGCAAATAATGACATTTCGACCTCTTCTTTCCCAATGTGGATACCTTTGATTCCTTTCTCTCGCCTGATTGCTGTGGCTAGAACTTCCAGTACTATATCAAATAGCAGTGGTGACAGGGGGCATCCCTGTCTTGTTCCTGATTTTAGTGGAATAGGTTTCAGCTTTTCCCCATTCAGTATGATGTTAGCCAAGGTCCTGTCATATATGACTTTTATTATGTTATACTTTCCTTCTATGCCTATTTTATTTAGTGTTTTGATCATAAATGGATGTTGTACTTTGTTGAAAGCTTTTTCTGCATCAATTGAAATGACCATATGGCCTTTATCTTTGATTTTGTTTATTTGGTGTATCACATTGATTGATTTTCATATGTTGAACCATCCTTGTGCTCCTGGGATAAATCCCACTTGATCTTGATGTATGATCTTTTTGATGCATTGTTGTATTCTGATTGCTAATATTTTGTTTAGGATTTTTGCATCTGTGTTCATCAGAGATATTGGTCTATAGTTTTCTTTTTTTGCATTGTCTTTGCCAGGCTTTGGTATTAGGGTAATGTTGGCCTCATAGAATGAGTTAGGAAGTATTGCTTCCTCTCAATTTTTTGGAAGAGTCTGAGGAGGATAGGCATTAATTCTTCTTTGAATGCTTGGTAGAACTCGTTGGTGAAACCATCTGGTCCAGGGCTTTTCCCTTTAGGGAGATTATGGATAGTCATTTCAATCTCATTGCTATTGATTGGTCTATTTAGATTATCCAATTCTTCTTGGTTCAGTCTTGGTAGGCTATAAGTTTCTAGAAACTTGTCCGTTTCTTCTAGGTTGTTAAATTTCATGGCATAAAGTCCTTCATAATATTTTCTTATAATCCTTTGTATTTCTGTGGTATCAGTGGTAATTTCTCCCCTTTCATTTCTAATTTTGGATATTTGTGTCCTTTCCTTTCATCCTTTGATTAGATTAGTTGAATTCAAATATTTGGATTGTGTTATGTGCAGGGCACACTCTCTATATACATGAATCTTAAGCAAAATGCTAGTATACATATATAATACAAGGGCTGTCCGGAAAAGAAATGCAGCCATAAATGCCTCTATTTTTCTTATTACGTGGCTGTATACTTTCTGGACAGTCGTTGTATGTATAAAATATATATGTCAATGTATATTATATGTAATATATAAAATGATATATGTAAAACATATGAACATTATTATAAATAGCACTTTGTTACTATCTATAAAGATGTGTTTATGCACATTATATATATCTGAGTGTCAGTTATCAGAGTATAAAACAAACCCTCAGATCGAACTTGGACATGATTAAGGACAGTGGGGCAGCATCCCCTCTGGCTGTCTGCATCTACCTCTTTGCCATCTTGTGCAGGAGCTTAGGAGGACGGGCACGACGCCAGTAACCGTAGGGGCGCTGTTACCCCCGTGAGCAGAGGGCTGGCTCGGACCGTCGGCCGCTTGCTGATTGTCCTTGTCTGCAGCGCCTCCCACAGCTGACGCAGGCCATGCGCAAGAAAGTCCCCTGTGGTATCTTGGATGATAAGTTGGATTTCGAGGAACCGGTCCCTGAAGTTGTGCTGCCTCTGGGACTCCATCTTCCGTTTGTCCGATCTCACCGGCATTACAGGGAGGTCCACGCGGCTGTCTGAGAAGCCACGCCTGGAACGGTGACGCGCCTGGGACGGTGCCGCGCCTGGAACGGTGCCGCGCCTGGAACGGTGCCGCGCCTGGAGCGGTGCCGGTCGGCCGCCTAACGGCTCCCGTCCGCAGGACCACCACCTGGGCCAGTCACACTGGCTGCCCCCGCACCCTTCTCTGCTTCCGCCACGCGAGACTGCAGTTCCTCCACTTCCTCCACCGCGCAGATATTTGCGTGCGTCATTCTTGATGGCAGTCTGATGTATTCAGAATAAATACAATTTAATTAAGATTTATATAGCAAAATGTTAAATTTTATTGTATATACGGTTTTGTGACTGTTAAAATGGGGTGTATGATATAAGAGCTTTAAGCATAAAACGATATCGTATTAGCATGCAACCTAGTGTGAGTGAAATGGAAATAGGAGTTCAAGATGAAAAAATAATAAAAGACTTTTGATTCTTAAAAAAAACACAAAAAACAAAACAAAAACCAAAAAACACAAATACATCTTCTTGGCTGTCGTTTCGATTTATAAATCCATACTCATTCCTGACGCACTATTTGACAGTGCCAAGGACTTCGGTGGCGGGAACTTTCTTCTCCGCGTCTTCACTGCCTGCGGGGACTGAGGGGGCGGGGGCCGCGGAGCCCGTGGCTGCAGGGACTGCGTCCCCATGGGTGTTCCCGCGACGTGGGCGGCGGGCTCCGGGGCGCCGCGGCGGCCTCCGCCAGGGCCTGCTGAAGGTGGTGGTGGTGGTGCTGTCGGTGTTGGTGGTGATCGGTGGGTGGCGGCGGCGGCGGTGAGCACCCTCTCAGGGAGGCTGGGGACGATCTCCCCGCCCAAGCCACGGTGAGGTCTGGGCGGGGGCAGCTCGTGCTCTGGGGCACCTCGCTGGATCTTAATACCCCCAACATGGCCCCACACAAGCTTTTCTCGGTGGCGCATGGGCCAGGGAGGGAAGGGCGGGCCTGCATGACGTTTTAATGGTTGCATAGTATTCAAATAACTTCACCATCATTACTTGTTGAAGACTGAATTTCACTCCAATATGTACTAGTAAAATAATACTTGGTTGAACATCTTATAACTTAGTACTTGTTCTTAATATTTTCTTAATCGTGAAAGTGTAATCATTGGGCTAAAAAAGTATATAGAAGTATAAGCTTTTTGAAATATATTGCTGCACTATCATGTTCTACCACGCTGCACAGGCCTGTCATTGTCTCTTTACCCTGTTCAAAAGTAGTTATTACTCATCTTTTTTACCTTTTATAATTTAATAGGTGAAAACTGAGGCCTTAAATGAAGTATTTTGGCTACTAATGATGTTAAATAAATGTTTATGTTTATCGGCCTTTGGCATTTTGGTGTTTTATAAGTTGTTTTTCTTGACATCTTTTGCATGTATCTTATAGGTATGTTCACCTTTTGTTCTTTTTGATTTGTAAAGTTTCTTTAATATTAAAAACGATAGCCCTTTGTTTTATATTTTTTAGTTTTCCCCATCTCTAGTTTGACTTTTAATTTTATCTCTTTTTACCATTTAGAAGTTCTAAATTTTCTATTGTCAAATCTGGTAATGTTTTCCTATATGACTGGTATCAGTCATTCTTTCAAAAAATATTAATACATTTGTGCTCCTCTTCCCTTATTGCCAGCTACTAGGCCAAACACTGAGGATAAACAGTAAACAATAATAGCCTTATTGAGTAATTGCTTGGTACTTGCTCTAAGTTCCACAGATTTTCCACTAATTTAATAGTCACAATAGTGCTATGCTCATTTTACAGATAAGGAAACTGAGGAACAGAGGTTAAATAACTTGCTCAAAGTCACAGAGTATGGGAGCCAAGATACAAATCTGTCAGTCTGACCCCAGACCCG
>PVJL010014393.1:0-28242 GCA_004026885.1 Lyroderma lyra | reverse complement strand
TTTTTTTTTTCTTTTTCTTTTTCCTTTTTCTTTATTTCTTTATGTTCTCACCGTTTGAATGCATGATCTGTATGGGGCAATACTATTGCATTTTACGCAAACTTTGAGCCTTTCTCTTGTGCAATAATTTACATGTTGTGTATGTTTTTTTTTTTTTTTTGAACTTAGACAGCATGTATGGTATGTAATGGCTATTTTAAATTGTCCCCGATTTGTTGCTGAGCAAAACTGTTGCTGTTTCCAGTTCCGTTCTGAGAGAAAAAGAGAGAGAGAGAGAAAAAGACCATGCTGCATACATTCTGTAATACATATCATGTACAGTTTATTTTATAATGGAAGGAGGAAAAACAGGCTTTGGATTAACCCTCTAGAGACACAATAGACAGCGCCGAAAGTCTCTCTGAGCTAAAGGACTGTCTCTAAAGGGTTAAATGTATCAATTGGAGAGAAAAAAGGGCCTTGAATTGACAAATTAACAGAAAAACAAAACAAGTTTATTCTATCATTTGGTTTTAAAATATGAGTGCCTTGGATCTATTAAAACCACGTTGATGGTTCTTTCTACTTGTTATAAACTTGTAGCTTAATTCAGCATTGGGTAAGGTAATAAACCTTAGGACCTAACATACAATTCTATATTGTATTTCTCACAACAACGGCTACCTAAAAATATGACCCATTATGTCCTAGTTAATCATCATTTTCCCTTTAGTTTAATCTTGTAAGCAAAACTGATTATACCAGTATAAAAGCTATTTTGCTCCTGGTGAGAGCTTAAAAGAAATGGGCTCTTTTGCCCAAAGTTTTATTTTTTTTTAAATAATAATTACATTGAATGTGCAACGTGCAAAAGCCCTGGAATGATTAAATACATGAGTAAAGAATTCATTTCATGAAGATACTTGTTTTAAATAATGTCTTTTAAAAAATTCTGGCACCAAAACAAATAGATCCAGATCTACTTGGTTGTCAAAGGGACAATCAGACGATAAACTTTAAGACCTCGTATACCATGTTAAAAATAATAGGCTGACAATAAGGCTTGACAGAGGGTTAACAGAGGAAAAACATATGTGATTTATTAGCACAACTTGGTACTATTTGCCATTTTAAACTAGAACAGGTATATAAGCTAATATCGATACAATGATGATTAACTATGAATTCTTAAGACTTGCGTTTAAATGTGACATTCTTAAAAAAGAAGAGAATTTTTAAGAGTAGCAGTATATATGTCTGTGCTCCCTAAAAGTTGTACTTCATTTCTTTTCCATACACTGTGTGCTATTTGTGTTAACATGAAAGAGGATTCATTGTTTTTATTTTATTTTTTGATTTTTCTTTTTTTATTAAGCTAGCATCTGCCCCAGTTGGTGTTCAAATAGCACTTGACTCTGCCTGTAATATCTGTATCTTTTCTCTAATCAGAGATACAGAGGTTGAGTATAAAATAAACCTGCTCAGATAGGACAATTAAGTGCACTGTACAATTTTCCCAGTTTACAGGTCTATACTTAAGGGAAAAGTTGCAAGAATGCTGAAAAAAATAATTGAACACAATCTCATTGATGAGCATTTTTAAAAAAACTTAAAAAAAAAACTTTGCCAGCCATTTACTTGACTAATGAGCTTACTTACTCGGACTCAACATTGCAAGCGCTGTGAATGGAAAACAGAATACACTTAACATAGAAATGAATGATTGCTTTCGCTTCTACAGTGCAAGGATTTTTTTGTACAAAACTTTTTTAAATATAAATGTTAAGAAAAAAATTTTTTAAAAAACACTTCATTATGTTTAGGGGGGAACTGCATTTTAGGGTTCCATTGTCTTGGTGGTGTTACAAGACTTGTTATCCATTTAAAAATGGTAGTGGAAATTCTATGCCTTGGATACACACCGCTCTTCAGGTTGTAAAAAAAAAAAAACATACATTGGGGAAAGGTTTAAGATTATATAGTACTTAAATATAGGAAAATGCACACTCATGTTGATTCCTATGCTAAAACACATTTATGGTCTTTTTTCTGTATTTCTAGAATGGTATTTGAATTAAATGTTCATCTAGTGTTAGGCACTATAGTATTTATAATGAAGCTTGTATTTTTAACTGTTGCTTGTTCTCTTAAAAGGTATCAATGTACCTTTTTTGGTAGTGGAAAAAAAAAAGACAGGCTGCCACAGTATATTTTTTTAATTTGGCAGGATAATATAGTGCAAATTATTTGTATGCTTCAAAAAAAAAAAAAAGAGAGAAACAAAAAAGTGTGACATTGTACAGATGAGAAGCCATATAATGGCGGTTTGGGGGAGCCTGCTAGAATGTCACACGGATGGATGTCATAGGGGTTGTACATATCCTTTTTTGTTCCTTTTTCCTGCTGCCATACTGTATGCAGTACTGCAAGCTAATGACGTTGGTTTGTTATGTAGTGTGCTTTTTGTCCCTTTCCTTCTATCACCCTTACATTCCAGCATCTTACCTTCATATGCAGTAAAAAGAAAGAAAGAAAAAAAAAAGGGAAAAAAAAACCACAATGTTTTGCAGTTTTTTTCATTGCCAAAAACTAAATGGTGCTTTATATTTAGATTGGAAAGAATTTCATATGCAAAGCATATTAAAGAGAAAGCCCGCTTTAGTCAATACTTTTTTGTAAATGGCAATGCAGAATATTTTGTTATTGGCCTTTTCTATTCCTGTAATGAAAGCTGTTTGTCGTAACTTGAAATTTTATCTTTTACTATGGGAGTCACTATTTATTATTGCTTATGTGCCCTGTTCAAAACAGAGGCACTTAATTTGATCTTTTATTTTTCTTTGTTTTTATTTTTTTTTTTATTTGGATGACCAAAGGTCATTACAACCTGGCTTTTTATTGTATTTGTTTCTGGTCTTTGTTAAGTTCTATTGGAAAAACCACTGTCTGTGTTTTTTTGGCAGTTGTCTGCATTAACCTGTTCATACACCCATTTTGTCCCTTTATTGAAAAAATAAAAAAAAATTAAAGTACACAATGTAAGCTTCTTGTGTCCTCATTTGACACACGCTGTAAATTACTTTCAAGAAAATAACAGGTTTTAAGAGAAGGCCAGTCAGTCTTTTTCAGGATTATTTCTATGGGCATTTTGATGCGTGTAGTATACCCTAAAGGAACATAAAGTACTGACTATATTAAAATAGACATATCTCAAGCTATGGGAATAGTTTTTAGACTTTATAGTTCTAGAATAATTTTCAGGAAATGGAAGGTGTTTTCAGTTTGATGTTAAAAACTTTCCCTCTATCTCTTAGCAGTAATCCATTCAGATATAAATGAAAAAACTTAGTGGTAATAGCACTTTAAGCTTTTATTTCCTTTGGATTTTTGGCTGTTCTTATCTAAAAGTTCTTTTCTATTCTCCCATCCCTACCTTAGAATATAATGTAAACAAGGTTTTTTTTTTTTAAAGAAAACAGCTTTTTTTTTTTTTGTTCCCACCTAAAGGGGCTTTCCTTGTATCAAAAGTAACCCCTACCTCCCAAATCTAAAAATCCAGAAATGAAGGCATCAGGTGAGAGAGAGAGGCAGGGAGGTTGGGGTGGGGGCGGGGCGGGGGGAGAGAGAGAGAGAGAGAGAGAGAGAGAGAGAGAGAGCAGTAACCAGGAGTGTAGTCAGATGTGGCCAAATCTGTGGAAACAGCCACTGATTTCCTGAGATGTATGGTGGTTGCCTTGTGATTCTGAGATCCTAGGGACCCTAGATGGGGCAGATCTTCTAGGTGTATTTATAGCGTCTTATTGGCTGATAGCAAATGAGGGTGGGAATACCCTTCAATTAATTCCCTTTTGGTCAATCAACAGATTTATGGAATGAAACATCATCTTTGAAGAGCAAGTTTGGTCTATTTTTAAAGCCCCTCCTTAGAAACCTCTGTTGTCAGTTTTATAAATACTGCATGTTGCAGCATCTATTTGCTTTATTAAAACACATATGTCTGTGATACTGTCTCCCCGTTCCCAGTGTAGATGAATGGAAATGACATTGTTCTTATTTTTGTAAAAACCAAAACAAAAGCCATTCTGTTGTCTTGTTGTGGTAGCATTTTGTTGTTGTTGTTGCTCAGTTCTTATGCCCTGGTGCCCATAAGGTGGCCTTTTCATGTAAAGCCTTATCTGAGGCAAGAATAGTTTTATCTTTCTAAAATAAAGAGAAAGCAGTAGGTGTTTTGTTTTTTTCCTTCCTAAAGCCCGTTTGGGTGGGAAGCGAAGAGTGGAGGCAGAGAGGAATCTGGTAGGAGAGGGTTTGGGAGGGCCTTGCACAGGAGCTGGGCGGGGCGGGAGGGGGGCAGTTACCTTGCAGAACCTGGTAGCTGGCCGTGAACTGAGAGGAGGTATGTGTGTTTTAGATTAGGTTACTTCACGATTGGATCCAGAATGCTGTTTAAGACAGATAGAAATAGTCCCCAGTGCCAGGCCAGCTTCAGATGTGGACTTCTGCTCTACCATGTTAAATGTCCATAAACTGCTGGGTGTCCCTGTTACTCTTTTATTGGGAGCTGGGAGTGCAGCTGTACACGTTTCATATACAGTATTCGTATTAATTTCTCAGTATATGATGCGTTTAGTGTAATTAGGTTTTGTAGCCTGACAGAATTAATGGTGGATACTGTATACTTGTCTGTTCAAATTTCTTAAATCAAATGGGGGGTGGGGAGGGGTGTAAACATCTCAGGTTATGTTTGATTTACATGGTCCCAAAGTTAAATAAATGTATTGGGAGACAGGTTCTTCGGGGTACTTAGTCCCCTGACTTGTCGAAGCCCTCTTATAAAGTATTTCTGAAGCTGAGGGAAAATAGAAGCATGAAAACCTGTGCCACAAGAATGTAACTTATAAATGACTTCTTGTATCTGGAACCCTAAAATTAAAACTCTTAATGTAAAATAACAAAAAAACATTTGCGACAGTAGGATGAATTCATGATACCTTTTTAAAATAAGGGACTATGAAGAACGTGAACATTTTTCAAAATTCTCGAGTAAGGTTGTATGACACTTGCGATGTGCTGATGCAATGTTCTCTACATACCTGACCGGCCACTTACAAAAACCTTCCTTTTTTATTTGGAGGACAACTTAATACACAGGAATACAGCAAATACTATTTCTCACACACTGTAGCCCCAAAACTCTCCCACTGCAGTACTTCATCCTGAGATCACTCACTCCCCCTCTGCTTAGGACCTGCCAAAGGACTGACACATGTTTTAAACCTTGCTAAGAAGCGGGTGGACTCTCAGTTCTTCATTTGTCCCAGTAATGACAGGAAGTGTGGAGTAGTCGAGTTTTTCCCAGGGCATTCTGTGACAGAACTATTTATTTAAATACCATTTTTGTGTCTGTAATAAATATATACTGTATACATTCATAATGCTTGAAGCGAGAATTTGAACGGAAGTGGCAGTGAGGGTTAGATATCACTTCATTTGGAGAAATAAGGAAATGAGGTGGTGTAGTCACAGACACTCAAAGTTTGTTGAAAGGCACTGGGATATTTCAGGCCTTCCTTCCCGAAAAGGAGTTGAGAAGCCTAGGGTCCCATCTTACCCTGCTTCAAACACTTTACTCACAGAAAACGAGGGAGAAAATACAGTGTTTTCTTTTGTTAAACCTCTTCCGTGCTCCATACACAGACACACACACACACACAGACACACAGACGCACACACACACACTCACATGATTTCTTATGACTGTGTTGTAATCGTGTGTTCTTCATTATGATTGTTACTCTGTTGTCCCTGGGCTTGGTGTGTTCAAGAATGTACCCATCCCATTCTCTCTTTTCTTTTTTTCAGACAACTTCCCATTTAAAAAAGAAAACTTGTGGGAACTTGGAGGGAATGAGGATGGGATTGGCAGCATTCTTTAAACCTGCTTGGAAAAATGGTTTTTAAAAGACTGCTAGCTCTTAAAAGGCATGAGCCACTTAGCAGATTTTCCTAAGTGTCTCCTATGGCCCTGCAGCTCTCCCAATAAAGAATTAACGAACCCATTTTTGGAGAAAATGGACATCAGAACACATAGGCAGAATTGGGATTATGGACATTTATTCCAGGGATGCTACAGCTACCAACTGCAGCATGGGTTGCTGGGTATGCGCTTTCGTTTGCTGTTGTCTTGTTATCTCGTTAGCCTGCTGTTTCATTTAGTAAAACACATGGCCAGTGAATCAGCCTTTAGGGGGATGGGCCTGTTTCTCTCTCTCTCTCTGTTTCCCAGTGTCATCTATGGTCATGGGATGCAATTAGTACCTCCCTGTCAAATGGGAAAGGAGACCAATACAGTTCTGTGGGTCATTGTACTCAAACTTGGCTGAACACAACTCAATGGTTGATCCAAATACTGTTTTTCCTTTCTGTAAAGTGACAACGGCTACTTAATGGGAGCATATAGCAGGTCTTCATGAGACAGCAGAAAGGGCAATCTAAGTGATTTCTCCAAAGTCTGCCCTCTAAAGTGGACCCCCCAAAACCCAGAGGGGGCTGTGCTTTTAAATAGCAGTGAACATGGTACATGGCCATGCTATGCTTTGTCTCTTAGGGCTTTAAGTGTTGGTAGCAGGTCTGACAAAAGAGTGTGATGGGGGTGTCAGTTAAAGGGGCCTCAACGACCATGACGTAGGACTGGACTGGGAATTGGATTCCCAGAGCCCACCTGGACACAGCAGGCCCCTCAGTCCAGGTCTCTACTGCTCGGGGTGGGATTCGTGAGAGCAGCTGAGCTCCAGACTCTGGGCCTCCTGCAGAGGCAAGTCAGGGGAGAGGAGGCCCCAGGCCCCTGCTTCGGGTTGCCATGACAACAAGACCTGGAATGTCAGTGGTAGCCCTCTTCCTCGGCACATCCGGACTCCCAGTTCTGCTGCTTCAAGTCAATGTACCCAGCCAGGGAGGAGCCTCAGAGGAAAATAACCACTCCCTTCCTCCCCCCACCATTGCCTTTCCCCCTTACAAAAAATGGAGAAAAAGAAAACTGCATGTTTGAAGGAAACTACAGGCAGTTTTTGGTGCAATTTGGGAGCAACTATTTTGGGTTCTGGTTTCCTCTTCAGAGATATGTCCGCCTCTTGTAAATCGTTAGCCGCTTTGACATTGAACTTGATGACATTTCATGTTTTCGTTGTGCTGCTTTTACATCAATTTTGATTTTTTTGTTTCTTTATAATTTTATTATTATTTTAAGGAAATGTCCCCTTCCCTCCTCCCTTCCCTGTTCTCCTCAACCAAAGGACTCTTTCCTACTCAGTTTTCTCAGTCATAAGGGAAAGTGTTTCCTTCCAGGCGTGTCCCGAGTTTATTAGGACTATCAGATGACCGGGTAGGGGGGTCCGGGTCCTTTGGGGGAAGGCAGGGAGGGAGTTCATGGGAAAGTCACTCAGAGATCAGAGATTTGGGTGGGTGGTGGTGGAGAGACTGAGTTTGAAATCATGTTTAAGATGCCAGTGGCTCAACCTGTGGTTGATTTAAGGTATAATTGTTAAAGAGCTAGTTAGAGAACAGAAAATCACTGGGCCAAGTCACACCTGTACTTTTTTTTCCCCCCTCCTCTGTCTCCAACCTCTTTTTAGGTTCTTCACACACCCCCATTCGGCGTAGTACCCAGAGAGCTCAAGATGTGTGGCAGTTTTCGGATGGAAGCTCGAGAGCCCTTAAGTTCTGAGAAAATTTGAAGCCCCCAGGGGCGGGGTGGACGCGTGCCGCCTGGCCGACATCTGCGTGGTCTGTCAT
This sequence comes from Lyroderma lyra, assembly GCA_004026885.1. Taxonomy (NCBI): domain Eukaryota; kingdom Metazoa; phylum Chordata; class Mammalia; order Chiroptera; family Megadermatidae; genus Lyroderma; species Lyroderma lyra. The sequence goes on along the minus strand of PVJL010014393.1, from coordinate 20,475 downwards.
CCTGCTAGTTTGTGATGTTTTCTGACAGTAGCCTCCAAGAAGCCGTGTGCGAAGACAGAGTCCTGCAGAGTCCTTCCTGCCGGGACCTGCAGTGCCATTTTATTTATATTTTTTAATAAAAAGTAAAAACAAAAAAACAGACCCATATCAGAATAGTGGATCGGTCCCATAGAGAGGGCCCGCGGACCGCTGCTGCCCCGAGTGGCGTCCAGGCCCTTTTGAAACCAGCCAACCTAATTACCCGTATTGTGGAAATAAGCATGAGTCCCCAACCCTTTGTTTCTATACATTCTATGTTGTCTTTTAAAAAGTGTGCTTAACATTGACACAATAAATGTTGGAGCTTTAGGTGGTGTTTGCTTGCTCTTTAATTATTAATGTTTATAAGACAATGCAACTGCTTATCACTTTGTACTTTTTGTACCGTTTCCTGCAGACACCCTTTGGGTGGGTGTGAGCAACAGCTTTGAGGAATGGGTAGGAGGTGTAGGAGGGGAAACAGGTTACTGCTTGTCAGATGGCATAAATTTTCAAGGAGAATCAAAATGCAAAACTTGGGACTAAATCATAGCAATATCATAATTAATGTAGTAGTAGTGTTGTTGTTTATTAATGCTGAAGTGTAGTTTTCCTAACTGTCTGACTTATAATTTGCATACCATTAAATAATGCATAATATGGCACGCTGAATTCTGTTTTTCAAATATATGCTTTTGGTGGCTACCATGCAGGATTTGAATTTGTCTTTTAATTTAGCTCAAGAAAGATAACGTCACGGGGTTAGTGGTAAATCCCAAGGAAGGTGATAAATGTCAGCAGTTGCTTATTAAATAATCTAATTTAGGTGTTCAAACCTTTGGCAAATATATCTTAATGCACATAAAAAAACAAACATAAAACTTCTTTCTTACTTATAATCAGGAAATTTGGAGCAGAAGGGGAGAAATTATAGGAGGAAAGAGGTTTGCAGAACACACTTGTAATCATAGTAATGCCTCATTTCTTAGAAATGTCACAAATAAGGTAGATCTACAAACAGGTGATAAAAATTCCTTTTGGCCCAGTTAATTTGCAAAGAACTTTTCTCGGTTTGGTGTTTTCCATTGCCCGGAGATCCAGAAGAAAACTAGAAACAATATAGCATATTGAAATAGGTTTATAAATAATAAACCTGTATATCCTAGATTTACATATTGGCTGTGCACATAAGAGGGGAGAATCAGGCCCACTCACCCACTGGCAAGATTACCTAGCCTAGTGAGAAGATAACCAAATGATTGGCATAGGAATTCTTCCTTGCTTATTCATCACAAATGATGACTCCTTCCTGTTGTACACTGCCTTATACTTTACACCGTGTTTTCATGTACATTATTTCATCTGATCCTCATTGGGACAGATCTCATAACTTCGATTTTAGGACGAGGAGCGTGAAGACCACCACGATTAAGGGCTTGCCTGAGGCTCTCAGGGCCAGGAAGCCAGGTGTTGTGGTGTGTGGTCCAGAGCAAATTCTCCCGCACTCTGCAGCTCGTCAGAGGGAGTGTTCCTCCTTGTACGAGCACACAAGCCGTAGTGTTCATGAGCACATGTGTATCGTTTGCACACACAGAGATCAAGCATTTCCATTTGTAGGGGTGTGCAAAGTTGTCTCTTCCTGCCAATAGCTGCGTGCACTGCAGGAAGAGAGCTTGACGCAGGGGTCCCTCCTTGCCATCTTTCTGCAATGGTTTTTCCATGACAAATAAACAACCCTAGGTGGCCTTGCATCTTTGAGACTTCCTTGCAGCTAGGTGAATGGGACTTCCAGACAAGTCATGTTGTGGAGCAACATTCTCCCTGCCCCCTGCTCTGTCTCTGTGTTGTCGAAACCTAAGACCATTAGGGATTCCCTGACAGCATTCTCCCTGAGCATGCTAAGCTCCTCGCTGATACCTAGAAAGAGTGATGCCACTTCAAAAGGGAGACCCGACTGACAGAACAAACATCATTTTTTTGGACAACTTCAGCTTTGGTAACTGCACTCGGTGTTCACACTTTCATTGCTGTCTGGTCTGTGTTTCTACTTCCACCCCTCATTATTTCTCAGAGTCAGATTGTAAATAAATGGGTATCTCTACAAGTGGGATCTTGTTGGGGGTGATGGAAGGTGGGGGAGGAGAAAGGGAGTGGGTAAGAATTATCTTTATTTTTCTCCCCCTTTTGGAGAAGAAAGATCCCCTCATTAAAAACAAACAAATAAGGGGGTTCCCTGGTGGTGTAGTGGCTAGGCTTCGGTGCTGTCAATGACACGGCCTGGGCTCGATTCCCAGCCAGGGAGCTACCCCCCAAAAAACAAAACAAACAAACAAAAAACCAAACAAAAAAACTTGTCCCCCAGATGATTTTTAGTTGAAAGGAAATAAAAATTCACTTAGGAAATTTATTATGAAATAATGGTGTTATGCTAGGGTCAGGACTTTGGAAAACCCACACAGGTTTGATGGTCTGGGAAGACATCTCTCTGTGCGATATGCCAAGGTCATAGTTATCAGTAAATGGTGGAAGCAGCAGAAGGGACCGACAAAGCTGGCTGGAGTTCTCACTGTGCCTCTCCCAAGAGTGGAACTTTAAATCGCAGAGAGATTAATTGTTTGCCCAGCATGCACTAAGCACAGACCAGAGGATACTGTCCGGATGCTCAAGAGGATGGGGACCAAAGACGGGATACTGCTCTTACCCTCTCAGGCCTTGCCAATGAACATTAATTCTGTGGTCTGTCCAGATTGTCACACCAAACACAAAGGTCTGTTAGATTTCTGGGTTCCTGATGGTAGGGACTCAGCACCCTCTGCAGCTCCTAGCACCCAGACTTTTGAGTCTTGGCAATGCTGGAGAACTGAATGATGGTACAAGCGACTGGTGGCCATTTAAAGAAAAATCTTAGGCAAGGAGAGCAAGCTTGTATTCTACTGAGCTCTAACTGAGTGGCCCAAATCTTGGCAGAATGTTTCCGGGGCACTTAGCGTTTTCAAGAGCATTTGTATTAGAGCCAAGCTTTTCAAGTGGTGAGGATATCTTTCAAGTTTTCCTTGACATGATTTTCTTGTTTTGAGGGCTAGATAGGTTAATGTTGAAGAAGATGATTATTAATGCTAATATATATATTTTTCTCAGTGTTTGTTTATTTTGTCAAGAAGTCTTATTTTATAAATCAGTGTCCCCAGAAAGCAGTGGGAGAGAGGGTCAGAGCTGACATTTTTGTAGGCCGTTGTTTCCCTTCTTATATGCCACATAAGCTGTGGCTCCCTTTGGGGTATAATGTAAGAGAACAGATTTCAGGAATTTACATATTGGCTATGAAGTTCAACTGGAAGTTCAGAAACAATGAATGTTGCAAGTACATCTTCTGCAAGGATCCATCCTGTCTGAGTTCTTAACCAACTGGGAAACAATAATGTCACATTTCTTTTCTCTGACACCCTAGTACAGACAGCTCTATTCAGTTTGCAGTCCGCCAGGGCTACAATAAGCCAAATAACTTCTTCCTTTGAGCAAAATCCAGAAACAGGAATTGTTTTCCTTCCTATATTAGTGTAAATTACGATACCTTATTGTTAAATCACACGACCTTTCCCCTTGCTTTATATTTTTAAAAATGCTACCAGGAAATACTTAAGGCTTATAGGGCACCTTTATAAGTGTGATAAAATCAATTTTCCTATTGATTCTAGAAATCAGGTAGGATGAGAATAGACTAAAGCTGAAAGGAACCACAGCAAGCATTCATTTTGCAGATCAGAGCAACAGAGGCCCAAAGATTAAGTGAAGGACCCAAGACCACACACCTTACAAAAAAGTGAGAGCCAAGCTGGAAACCACACAGTGACTGAGCCGGAACTGGAACCCAAGCCTCCAGCTCCTGTGCGAAGGAATTCAAGCTCCGAATCGGTCCCTGGAGAGCCACTAAATTCAGAAGCAGGAATGGCAGAAAGGCGTGCATTACAGAAGGACTTAAGAATGAAATCCACAGCTTGTTTGGGTGCCAGTTCTAGCGGGGAGCATGTAAGCATATCCCATATTTCAAGTGTTTCTAAGTAGCAACCTGATGACAGAGAATATTTAGGTCACTCACTACCTGAAAGGATTTCTTCTTTAGTTCACTCCTGTTGGTAGAAGTAAACTTAGGGACCAAGACTTGCTGGGAGATAGCTTTTAAAGCTAAAAGGGCATAAAAAAGAGCTACTCATCAGACCAAATTCATCTCAAATAACTTAAATAGATCTCACAATCTGCTCAATTCTCCAGACAGGATTTAAGGGAAACACCCACTTAATTGGAATGTCGAGGCCACGTCACATCCTGTTAGAGAGTCCATGTAGCAATAGCATGACCTGAATTTTGTTATTGGGAATATTTAATTTTGACTTCAAAGGTGGTAAAACAGCAATGAATGAAGGGGAGGATGGATGGAAATGGTTTACAACTCGGTTGTGAGGATTATTCCACTTAACATCCTATTTAGACTGCACGGTGTTTTTCTGGGCAAGATAAAATCTCACTCATTTCCCCTTTTGATCATGGGTTCCTAGCACTGGTTAGAGATGTACAAATTGGACCTCACCCTTATCAGGCCTGCTGCGTTCAGCTCTTCTGCTGCTATTTCTTTTCTTGCTGGCGACCTTTGATTCATACGCACCTTTTTGAATGAACGTGGGTTGACTTGGACTGTCTCAGGGCCAGATAGGGCTGTAGTAGTTGTGTGTAGCAGCTGTTTAGGCCCTGCGTGGGTAAAGTCATCTCCAAAATAGGAGCAGGGCAGTGGGAAGCCTCACGGAGCAACAGCAAATCTAATATTACTGCTGAGGATGGCCTGAGAGGAAGTCATTTGCCTGGTTTTCCCCCTAGTGATAGGTCCCTGAATTTCCGGAGACAGCGATGCAAAAAGGCAACTCCTGTCTTTGCTTCCACTCCTTTCTTCTGGTTTCTCCTCTCTTCTCAGATACCTTGAAACCTTGCAGAGAGGCACGTGGAGATTACCTGCTTTTGAGCTCTAAGATTTGCATTGAGTTGTCACACCCGTGTTTCAGAGTGCCTGATTTTACCCGTTGCTTACTTCACCACACAAAGGAGAAAACCCAAAACGCAAATATCCCTCTTCAGAAGCTTACCCACAGCTCAGAGCTCAGGAATGGGAGCTTTTCCTTTAAAGTGGGTCCCTGCGTGTGGATTCGCCGGTAGCCACGTGGCCTTGTTGGCAGAGTTCTTTCTATTTTTCAGCCTCTTTGAGAGCACATTTCCTTTTCCCTCTGGCAGGCTGTGCTGTAGGTGGGCTCCTGGGGTTCTTGGTCTGGACTGGTGAACGGTGCTGGTGTCTGAGACAGCAGCTCTGGGCTGTATTCCCAGCTCTGGCTTTGCCATGCTCACCCACTTGGTGTCCCCTCTCTCTGTACATGACCCTATTCAAGACCCATTACTCCTTCCAAAGTTGGAAGGAGACACCCTACTACCCACCTTCTACTAAAAAGTAGCACCCGATAGTCAAAATAGTATGATCCATCCGAATGCCCTGGACTCTAGACAGGGTTGGGGTATTGACATCCAGTCTTGATGACTGTGGGCAAGTGAGATTGTAGTTCATTTTAAGGGTGAGTTTTCTTTTGCTTTTGGTTGGGAAACCCATTTTCTTTTTAAGTTTATATCACAGAATAAAAAGGGTGCAGTGATTTTTGTTTGGAATCTAAGGCTGACATCATGTTTTAAAAATGAAAATGCTCACATTTTTTGAGTGATTGCATCTGCAGTGCTCAGGGTGCATTTTTATCATTTTGGTACACATTTAGGGTGGAGGGCCCTCTCTACCCCTTGCCCCACTGAAGGACAGTCCTTCCCCACAGGGCCTCGTGCATGTCACTGAGGGTGGCAAAGCAGCACACATCTTCTGCTGCCTGGAGATCAAGGGCCAGGACATATCTGAAACGTGATCTCTGATTGAACACCTAACCCTTCTCATCCTCAGATGGCAGACTGCCTGGAGCTTGGTAAAGAGCAAAATATAGGTTAAGGTAGAAATACTAATACCAGCCAATGTTTATTGAGAATTGACTACGTTCTAGGCATAGTGATAGGAGTTTTCTATGCTTCTCCTTATTTCTTCTTTGTAACCATCTTGAGGGACAGATACTATGCTTATTCACATTTTACTGAAGCTCAGAGAGACTAAGTGCCATATCCAAGGTTATATAACTGCTATTGCCGCTATGATATGACTCCAAAATCTTCACTCTCAACCTCTACGTATTGATTTCCAGGATCTATCTCATTCAAGAATGTTGTCACCATATATAATGCCAAGGTTGAGGGTACCATATAAAAACAGTGACAACAGTACTAATTAAGCTGATTAGGGAGCATACTCACTCAGACGGGCTTTGCTTTGAGGGCTCTGGTCTTGTTAACTATTGAGCCAGGCTGGTGTCAGTATCTCCTACGGTGCTTGCATTTCTGCCCATCCTCAGAGCTGGGAGCTAGACTTTGTGAGGCATGATTTCTGAGTGCACCCGAGCATCTTCTCCATCTGCAGTAAGCCTCCTTCATTTGTTCAATCACCAAATATTTATTAGGTCCCTGCTATATGCAACCTACTGAGCTAAGTGCTGGGGAAGGAATGCAAAGAGGTAAAAGGCACAGTCATTGCCCATCAGAAATTGCCACCAGAAGAGAATTAAATTAATTAGAATCCTACTAAATAACTAGTCTCAGTTAAGCTGATGTGGTGAGAACAGTGGGTCTTTTAAAATGCTAATATATAATTCACTTTGCCAATGTAGACAGCAGGCCCAAGGAAGGAAGGGGTTTCGGAGCTTCCGAATGAATGGGAATGGTTTTCTTTATCAGTAAGACACACACTTAAAAGTTGTTTTTCAAATGGTGGGGATGCATATACATTGATGTTTCCTCATGCATTTGGCCCAGTCCTTTTTGTAAAAAAAACAACAGCAGATGATTTAGAAGAAAGTAAAAGAAACACAGTTCTGGTCCTGTGCAGATAAATGACTTATACAGGGGATAAGTCCATGTATTTCAACTCTCTGAGCTGATCGGTAACTGATTAGCTGCTGCTAATTAAATCTAAATGGAACATGACAAAAACATCTTTATTTCTGCTAAGTGCAGTCGTGTAATCTTTTTCAAAACATCAGCCAAGTTTGTCTTCCCTATCTCCAGTGTGCAAGGTGGTGTTCTAGGAGCTGTGGGCAATTATAAAGAAGTATAAGACCAAACCCCTGTCCTCAAAGTTGATCCTAATAGGAGTGGGGTAAGATTATAAGTAGATAATTAACAATGGAAAGATGTAATATGATTAATTCAGAAGTGAGAGACACAAACTATAGGAATGTGAAGGAAGATGATTTCTCTGGAGCCCAGATCCTGGGCTTTTTGTCATCCAAGGCAGGCTAAGATTTAGATGATAATGAGAAAGGATGAGGACACATCTGTTCAAGACAGTGTTGTGATGCTTGAAGGGCAATGGCTAGGGCAGTGTGGCAGGAAGAGAAGGATTATCTATGAAAATCATGGAAGGTAAGACTGAAAACTAATTTGGAGCCATATTGTGGAGGCCCTTGAATGAAAGGCAAAGGGGCTTGTATTATAGTCAATAAATAGTTTTTCAAAATCATGTCCATAGAAAAGTTTTAGAAAGAGCATAGCAGAGTCTAGAATGGATTGAAGGGGAACTCAAAGGAGACCAAGAGACCAGTAGGAGGCTGCTGCTCCTTGAATATATTGGCGATTTCCTACACAAAGGACTCTGCTATGAGTAGAATATTTGGGTCAGACTATGTAGTCATCCTTACCACATTAAAGCAGACATTGATCCCATTGTTTGATGGTATACCTACATTTCCCATTTGCCCCAGTCTTTCTCCATTCCAAATGGTTTTTGGAAGCCAACAAAAGGTCTTCCTTACATGTTGACTGTTGTTAGAAGCCCACACAATGAAGAGCTTAAAGTTAAAGACCTTGAGGCACTAACAGGTCAGTTAGTTCAGAGAGATGGCATATTTTTATAATACAAAAGGAAAACATCCTGTCTCATCAAGCATTTAACACGTTAGCATCAAATCTCAAGCACAATGGTAAACTCAACTGGAAAAAGAATAGAAAACTACTAGTGTTTTATAGGCCAGCAGGCTCCAAAGATTTCCTTTTTTGGGAAAAGAGATTTAAGAATTTTTTATTTTCTTGACTATTTGTAGACGTTGTATTATGTTGTCCTTTTCTTTGTCATGTGCTTGTTGATACATTCCAGGTTCTGTAATAATACAATTTTGTTGAAATTGGCACAACATTTTATGAATTTCATAATGAAAGTATTAATTGAAAATAAGCGAGCACATATACACTAAATCAGAGAAATGTTCTGCACACAGAGTAAGGCTAAGCAGGCTAGGGCTTCACTCTTTTGGATCTTATGTTTCAAAAATATTGACCTTTGTAGTTTTGTTTTGCAGTCATATCACCTGGTAGCCTTCTATACCTTCCTGGCCCCTGCCCACCACCTTGTTTCTCCTGGAAGCAAGACTGTTCTATGACTGTCCAGTGTCATAAATCAGGACATTTAAGGCACATTAAAGATTACTTTTCGACACGGGACTGCGAACTCTCCATTACACCCTCGAATTTCTCCCAGACCCCCCTCCCCACTCCTGTGGCCTGTCCATAGCCACAATCTGCACCACTGGCCCCACACATCAGGGCTGGGAGCTGCCCAAGGTGTTCAACACAAGTGGAGATGTTCCCTGAGGTGTGAAAACACTGATAATAAGGACCACTGGAACAGAGTGAAGTACAACAGTAGTTCCCCCTTCTCCTCCGGGGCTACATTTCAAGACTTCAGTAGATGCCTGAAATTGTGAATAGTACTGAGCTCTATACATACTATACTCTTTTCCTATACTTACACACTGATGATAAAGTTTAATTTATAAACGAGGCATAGTAAGAGATTAACAGCAATAACTTCTATAGAATAGAACAAGTATAACAATGTACTGCAATAGAAGTTATGTGAATGTGGTCTTCTCAAAATCTTTCTGTACTGTACTCACCTTTTCACTTTAAGGAAGCACTTTACTGTTTCTCTTTGGCATAGCCAAATAGCCGGTGTCATGACTCTTGAACTTTGGGGCCATTATTAAGTAAAATAAGAGTTACTTGAGCACAAGCACTGTACCCAGGCAGCTACTAAGTGACTACTGGGTGGGGAGCATATGCAGCATGGATACGTTGGCCAAAGCGGGTGATGCATGTCTGGGGAGGACAACGCAAGATTTCATCACGTTATGCAGATCGGTGCTAGAACAGGACAGTGTGCTGCTCAGAACTGAGACCAACAATGTCAAGCAGGGACCACTGTATCCCCTACAGGCCCTGATGGGGGATAGGGAGGAAAGTCAGGCCTCTGTGACGTGCGGTCTGTGGGGAAGAAAAAGCTCCCTTCTCTAGCTAGGCACCCATCTTCTACGTTGACCCAGGGCTCAATCCACTCCACAGCAAAATGATAATCCCCGAAAGCCATATATCCTTGGTTAGGATATGCAAGTGTGCATGTAATTGTTTAGTATAATAGTTTTTATATAATCACCATTTCCAATTTCCCCATGAGTCCGAATTATGTTGTATGCTCAGTAAGTGTGTTCATATGCACAGTTACACCTATAATTCCTACACTATACCTATTTATAACAGTAGCATAATCATGTCTTGTGTGTGCCACCAGGACACACACACATCCTGACAGGAAAACATGCCTCAACTGTAATGCCCGTGATGACTATAGGACATTATTGGGTTTTGATCTTTGGTATTTATTGCTGCCTAGTTTCTAGAGTCTTATCTTCAGAAACTGTGTTCACTCTGGACTCCCACCTTTCTTCTCCAGAAGTTAAAGGCCAAGTTTACAAAGCCAACTAGAGAAGCTGAGTTCATCCTCTCCTGGCCTGAGGAGTCACGGTGTTTACAGAACAGATGCGCGATGGGCAGTAGTGAAGTAATCCTATCCCTTTCCGACTGGAACTCACATATAATTCTGACCCAAGGGCCCTTTGTGTCGCAAATGGAGAGGTAATTAAGCCTCCAGACTCTGAGCCTTTGGGGGTAAGAGGGCTTCATTTTTAATATACACATCTAGTATACTTTTGAAGAGCAGAGAATGGGGTCAGAGAGACATAGGAAGCCTTGAAGATAGTGGAAACAAGAAGACAGGTATTGGGTGTATTGCCATTTGGTGGTATGGGTAAATAGAACAGTTATTTAAAAATTAATCCCAGTTTTAAAAAGATCAAAGAATAGGCATTCTCAGTGGTGTGACAGGACTGGGGATACCAACTTGTGCAGTGAGTGCTCACGGGAAGGAGGGTGGGTTCATGCTCCTATCATTATTATTACTTAAAACATTTATTATTGAAGTGGAAAAGTTTCACCTGTAGAGACCTGGAGTGAGACCTCGAAGGACAGGAGCTCTCTGTTGTTAACAACACTTGGTTGTCAACCAACACCACCAAGGACAAAGCCCTGTGACCTAGAGGGAGATGGCTGAGGTAACAAATCCCCGGAGCAGTCCCCCCCAAGGAGTGTGGGTCCCATTTCAGCCACTGCCAGCGAGGAACATTCCACTTGCTGCCCTTCTGTGTTGACTTAGACCATCCCCCCTGGGGGTGTGGCTGCCGACTGGGCTGGAAAATCTGAATCAAGTGAGAGGGTTTGAGAGATTTCCATTTAGGGATGTTGACACCTTCCTGTATTCAAGGGATGTGTGTGTGTGTGTGTGTGTGTGTGTGTGCGCCTCATGCAGAGGGTGGGGGCCAGCTCCTTCCCCACCACCCAGCTGTGTTAGGACTGGGGAAGTGTGGACAGTGCTCCTGCGTACCATACACCCTCTCCTTTGGAACCCAGCTGGCAGAAATCTCTAGCATGGGCACCCTTAGGTTTTTTTCTGTTTTGCTGTTTTTTTGTTTTTTTGTTTTTTTGATCGGCCAGGCTTACAGTTTTCAAAGTGCTATGACAGGATGGTTGCAAAAATAAAAAGCTAGTGAAAGCTTAGTCACAATATTTCTATAGCTGGCAATCAAAAGATCATATTGCATGCAACTGGCAAAACCATCATAGTGAAATTATGCATTTCCAGAATACCTTATTCCCTTCTGTGTATTAAACATTACTTTAATATTCTGGTGACAAGGTTTTATAATTAATCTAAATGTAAGGGAATGAACACACCAGAGATTATGTCTCAGTACAAAGAGGTGAAAGAGCCTTTTCTGTGATGGCAGACTGGGTTACTGTCTCCATGTCTGTCACTGCCCAGCAGTGCAGATATCACTGAGGCCGAGCGTCCTGCCCCATCTCCCAGTGAACGCAAGCAGTCTGCACACTTTGGGGAGTAAAACCCTTTCACTCATAAGGGTGTTAATGTTAACACAGAAGAAAAGTGTTTTAAAAATTACATTAGTTCATAGACTTATATTAAACTCATGAGGGGGAATCTAGCCCTAGAGAGATAAAAACTAAAGAGCTGAGCCATAAACCAGTATGATAACATCCTTATTATAAGATGCAAATTGAGGGACCCAATTCACTAAAACACATGTTACTGGTATTTAATTTTGCTTGTGGGAATATATCAGAAGTTGGCCTATGCCTTTTGCACGATGTACTTAAAATGAGGGTGAGTAACTTGATATATATATATATATATATATATATATATATATATATACACACACATACACACACACACACACACACACACACACACACACACACACGCACAGGGCAAGCCAGGATTGAGAGAGAATTGTAAGGACCTAATCCGAGTGTCAGTATACACAGCCTTCTTTCCTGGCTTGGGCTTAGAGGCCTGGTATTGGGCTCCTGGGTGGGGAGGCCGGTGTTCTGCCACAGGGCAGGGGCATGGTGGCCGGCTGGGCTGGCCCTGACCCATGGGGAAGGAGCTCTGGAGTGGGAACCTGAGAGGCAGGCCCACACCCAGGGGTCATCGCAGGAACTTTACTTGAGCTAGTATGGTTGTGAGCCTGTGGTTTGGACAAGAGAAGATGTACTTCCCCACCAGAACAAGGTCAGTTCCTCTTTCCTTGGGTGGCACCAACAGCCTGCTGGGCATCCTCGGACTTCCTGTCACTACTTCCACCCCCGAGTAGGTGCATCATGCTTCCCTCTTAGGGTCACATGGCTTCGGAGGTTGTATTTCTCCAGGTGGTCACTCCTGTGGGGGCTCAACCATTGAGAAAACTGTTCCGCAGCTCTGACCCCCTCTCAGAAGCCTTCCTCACCTGGGGGATCTGGGGGAAGAGACCTCTCCCCTTAAGACTCAAAGTGTAATCAGCAGACCACAAAGCACTGGGAGCCCTTTAGGAACACACAGTGTGCAGCCCCTCCCCAGAGCTACTGAGTCATGATCTGCATTTTAACAACGTGCCTGAGCTTTTGAGAAGTATGGCCAGCCCCACCCTCTGACCTGCTGTAGGAACTCGTCATTTGGCATTTGCCATTTAGGGTTTGTAGGTTTTGTATAATGAAGAGAGGGTCCTCCAAGCAGCTGGGTTTTTGTTTTGTTTTTTTTTTAAATTTTTTTTTTGAGGGTGAAGATTCAAATTTTTGTGATTAGAAAATACAGGAATTGTAGGGATGCATTGGAGGTTTTAGGGCACAAACATAATACATCATTGAAATTCTACCTTAGATCATATGGAGGGCACCTTGAAGTTGGCTTGGGATGGGAGGGATGTCCAATAGGTAGGGGCACAGAGGGTCTGCTCAGGGCACACATTTACTCTAATAGTGTTAGCGCAAGCCCTAGAAAAAGCTATGGAGGTACATGTGATCTGCCCCTGCCTTGCCCTCTCCAGAATCAGGCTGTCAGCAACCTCCTTGAGAGTGGAAGTTAGGGAGACAGGAAGGAGAGGAAAGGGGTGCAGGACAGGACCACTTCCCCTCAGGTCATTTTAGGTAATAAAGCTTGCTGACCCCGAGGCAGGCTGGGTAAGCCCTTTGGTGATTTCAGGGGCTTCTTGGACTAACTCTTCTCACACTAACCTGCCGACACCTAAAATTCCTTTAATAAGATGAAAATCCTTTCAAACACAATTAGGAGAGAAAATGCTTACTCTGCAAAGGCTAGATTGAGGTACTACTTAAGTGTGAGTGAGTTAAAGAATAACCAGACAATCACTCCTTGAATCTTGACAGGTGAAGAGATGAACCTATCTTGGTTTTGCTGGGCTGACAGACTCAGCTAAAACCAACAAGAGGACAGGGTGCAGAACATGAATTTTGAAGACTCCATTCTCTTAGCCATCAGCAAGGCCCAGTTTCCTTCACACTGAGCACGACGAGTGGAAGCCTCTAAGGAAGTATTTTAGTCACGTAGCTGCAAAGGCCACAGTTCAACTTTGCAGTATTCAATGAAGTCCTTCATTTTTTCTTTTTAACCCAGGGTATTTCATATACAGGAGCTCATCTCCTACCACTTTATTATTTGGAGCATTACAATTTAATATTGTATCTCTCCACCTCTCTCTGTCCCACACTTGGTGGCTTTCTCTGGAGCAAGCTCAGTGCTTGTACATAATTCTCTGTAGAGATGCCCAGATGTCATTGGAAGAGCCAACAAGATCTTCAGCAGGATAATTTTGTCTCCCAGGATGGATTTTACTCATTGTGTTATCACCAGGACAGCCCACGTCCATCTAGGTCTCAGGAGTGAGTAACTTATTTATTTATTTTCTTCCATTTTTTTTAAAAACCAAAGAGGATTTTTCATGAGGCTCTTCAAGTTCAGATTACACCATTAGATTAATCTAAATGTTCTCACATGGGCAGGGGATTGAGGAGGGGGGTGGGGATGGGATTGTTAATTAGTGCTTTCAAATGTGCAGATTAAAATACTCATGTTTTTTCAATAGTTCGGATCCAGGCTCTAGCCTCAGTTTCCTATTTGACCTTTGAGAAGCCATCTCTCCAGGTGCTTCCTTTTGAAGAGAGTGCCCTAGGTGTTTGCTCTGCTATGTGGGATTAAAAGGAATAATAGGTGAGCACCTGAGAGAAACGTCCAAGTGACAGCACTGGATGCTGGGGAAGCAGCTCTTATGTTTGGAAGAGGCATTAGAAAAAGTTCATGGAGGGCTTTAATTCTGTTTAGATTCCTAGCCATTTTCTTTTTCCTGCTATTCCCTATATTTGTGTAGCTACAGGCCTCCCAAAATGTTCACGAGCGTTCTCTCATTTGATGCTCACAGCAGCACTGTGGTATGATACAAGCAGGACAAGTGCTATTATCTCCATTTCACTGCGAAACTGAGGCTCAGAGCAGTTTGGGAGCTCTTCTGAGATCACACAGCTAGCCAGAAGTCAAGTCAGGTCCCAGGGTAGATATTTCAGTTTGTATGAGGATGGTATAAAATGAGATCTGTAGAACACTGTTTCTCCAACAAGCTCAAGTCCTTTGCTTTGCTTTTTCTTCTTTCCAAGGAAATGAGTTGATTCAGTGCCCTATCTTGGGGCAGACTGGCAGCATGTCGTCAGTGTTGGGTAGCTACCATGTGCTCTAACAATTCCACTCGCAGGTATACAGCCAGAAGACTTGAAAGCAGGGACTCAAACGATATCTGTACAGGCATGTTCTTGGCAGCATTATTCACAATGGCTGAAAAGTGGAAACAAGTGTCCATCAACAGATGAATTGATAAACAAAATGTGGTATATACACACAATGAAATACTATTCAGACTTAGGAAGAAATAAAACTTTGACATACACTACGATGTGGATGGACCTTGAAAACATAATGCTTAGTGAAATAAGCCAGACAGAGAAGGGCAAATGTTGTATGATTGCATCTTTATGAGGTACCTAGAACAGGCAAATTCATAGAGACAGAAAGCAGAGTAGAGGCTGTCAGGGGTGAGTGAGATGCAGGGGAGAGTTAATGAATGGGCACAGACTTTCTGCTGGGGTGGTGAACAAGTTCTCAAGATGCATGGTGGTGACATGTACCCAGCACTGTGCATGTACTTAACACCAGTGACTCGATCACATATAAATGAAATGATAAATATTATGGGATACAGAAAACCGTTTAAAATATTGAACAAAAGCCAAATACAAAACAATAAGAATAAACAACAACAACAAAGCAAAATAAAAAAGGAGGCAAGGAAAGCAAAGAAGGCACAGGGTGAAGGGCGGGCCGGAGCGGGAGACGGCGGCATGGAAATGCAAGAAGCGACCGGAAGCCCTTTGCGCCGGGTCTGCAGCGCTGGGGGGGCGGGCACCCTCAGGGAAACGGCCCCAGCCGGTTTTAGCCAGAGAAGGGTCGCTTGTCCTTTATCCCACCGCAGTACGCGTGAAGGCCCGGGGTGGGGTCCCCTCTCCGGGGTGGGAGAAGTGTCCATTTCCAGTTTATTTATGAGTTTTATCCTGAGAGTGGGATAAATGGCTATGAAGTTGACCTGATATTTATGTCCATTTTAAAGCCGGTGGTTGATATGAGCGCTTTCCGGATGAACTGTGCCCTCAGCACCATTTACATTAGTGGAAGGATTTTGTGGGGGGAAACTGAGAAAAATGCCAGTGCTTGCTGCTTGCTGCTCC
This sequence comes from Lyroderma lyra, assembly GCA_004026885.1. Classification (NCBI taxonomy): domain Eukaryota; kingdom Metazoa; phylum Chordata; class Mammalia; order Chiroptera; family Megadermatidae; genus Lyroderma; species Lyroderma lyra. The sequence continues at coordinate 4,821 of PVJL010014393.1, read as the reverse complement.
CTCTCATTATATTCCCACTTTTGAATAATTTGGGAGCACTTAGGAAGCACAAGATGTGGGGTTCCTTCAAGTTATGGGGACACTCCAAAGACAGGGGAAATGTTCCTTATCTGGGCTGGGCCCTTTGCTGTTAGTTTATGAAATCTGCTTTTATCATTATAAAAGTTTCGTGTTGTCCATACTGCCTTTTAGGAAAAGTTAAAGATCTCGTTTTCAAACATGTACTCGAGGTGGATCAAGGAAGACGGATGGTAAATCATGGCTGGCCTGTTAATGTATATGGTCATCCCTTGTTTGTTTAGAACTCCCTCCTTTTTTGTTTCACCCTTAAGTGACAAGATGGTATTGTCACAACCCATCCCTGCAAAACTCCCTGCCTGTCAAAGCGTGAATGTTCGAGACTGCACACAGAAAGAGTCTGGGATGCAAGATGTGAATAGTGAGCTAAAACAGAGTAGGGAAGGAGTTGTGTCTCATCCCCATTGGGCATCATGATCTTGAAGGTCAAGGACTGGCCTCAAAAGCAAAGGAAATTGAGAGACTTGAAGTTACATTCTGAGACCAGGACAAAGGACCTTTACCCCTGTGACTTGCTCTCAGGTAGCATTCAGCACATATTTGCTGGTGTCAGGGGCAGATGATTGGAATTCATTTTCACCAAATGATTCTGTTTTCTGAGTGCCCAGTCCTGGACAAACCTTCTGTTTTTATCTTATTTATTTATTTATGAATCAATTGGTACAGGCTGGGCTGAACTGCAAGAGAATTTCAGCAGAGGAGGCTCATTCTTATAATCCCTGAAAGGATTCCAAAGAAAACTTGTTGGTATCTGTCTGGGAGGAGGGCAAGGAAGTGATTGTATTACTACTAATAACACACTGACATAATTATACCTTTAAAAATATTTTAAACTTTGTCAAAATTTTTCTCATTTTGTCCCCACACTACCCAAGTATTGCCATTAGCCTCATTTCTCCAATAAGTAAACTGAGTCACAAAGCAATCCAGAGGTTTGTTGGGGGCCACAGAACTGGTTGACTAGGCAGGGATTAGACTCTAGGTACTGTGACCCATCCAGCAGACTGTCCTTGGGGTTTTTAATCTAATCCTTTCTGGACATGCCCACTTCTGGGCTTAGACTCGTGCTAGGTGCTAGATGGGAAGGTGTTGGATATAGTAAGTGAGGGGTTAGTGGGTGGCTCTTGAAGGTGCTGGCATGCTCACACTGGAGCTGATTCTAACCCATAGTGAGGTAGGTGATGCAAATGATGACGGACTCTTTCCTGTGATTCCATTCAGGTCATGAAAACAGGCGGATCTATGCACAACCTCCATTCTCTGGGCCCTCTCCGAGCCTGGCCAGCTCCTATGCCCTTAAGAGGGTAGCTGGCCCCCTCACCTTTAAAGTGCAAATGCCTTCTTTAAAAGTTACTGTCCTGGTCTGGATGGCAAAGCCATTTCCTTCAGAAAGCCCTTTTGTTAATATTTTCAAATTTTATACTTTCAAATCTTGGTGGAGTTGTTAGTCTCCCTTCCTCAGATGGATTAGTTTGACAGATTTTGTATATCTCACTTTAAGCCATTCTAGAAGCAAGGAGTCTGAGCTTGAGAAGACAAGATGCAGAAAAGTCAGCTAAGGCAGGGGGCCTCTCCAGACAGACATCTTGGAGGCCAAGCTGAGGCACTGAAGACTTCCCATGGGATCCGACTGGAATGTGTAACAGTGCAGGGGCGCTGGGGAGGTCTTCAGGCCACAGGCCTGGCGGCATGAGACTACCTTCAGAACCAAGACACCTGGGTTCTAGTTCCTGCTCTTTCATTTCATTTTCTTTTCGGGGCCTTAATTTTTGCATCTGTTAATGAGTAGATGAATTCCAAAGTCACTTCTGACTATAAGATTCTATATGACTCTCTGGAAGGGAGAACGTGGGAGAAGACTGCTCATTGATGACCAGGTAGGAAGTCACCAGGCACCGCCATAGGAGGAATAAGTGAATCCCAGAGGAACCACTGCCATGAGCAATCCGTGGTGAGAGGAGCAGGCTCAGGCCATTCAGAGAAGGAAGGTGACTCTTAAAAGCGTCAGGGAAGCTACGTAAGGAGGTTTGACCTAAGTGATAGGCAAGTGGGTGCTAGTAGCTAACAACCCAGCTCAGGATCTCAACTTGGTCAGGAATGGAATGCTTTTTCTTTCTTTCTTTCTTTTTTTTTTAAAGGAAATAAATTAAATCCGGTCTTTTATCTTGTTTAGATATCATAAATTTAATGTGTATTGGGGTTAGTAGACCAGTTCAGAGGCTGTTTGGGGGCATGGGTTCATGAGGCTGGGAGTATTTATGAGACAGGGTTTAGGGAACACCATTCAACAACTCTTGGCCCAGGGCTATTTTGGCTGCAGCCTTGGGTGATTTTCTGGAGTTCTGTTTAGCTGACATATACTCGTAGTTTAGAACACTAAGAATGAAATGGCTTTTGAAATAATTTCCCTCCCACCCCAACTACATACTTAAATTCCTAGCACTTCTTGGCTATAGCTCAGTTTATAAACTCAAACGGCCAGCCCACTATGTCTTACTACATGCAAGATACAGTACGAGGTATTTTGAGAGAAACAATAATAAATAATACTAGGGCCACAGCAGGTGACTCAAACATTTTCCAAACTGTAGTAAGTTTGGGGAATTTTCCTTCTTAGATAAGAAGGCACATTTACATGGTAGCCCTATGTGTCTTTTTGCTATAGGACTTGGTCTTGGTTTCTGGAAACTTTTTCACAATTGACAGGTCAAATTTTGTCCTAATCAAAGTATGGTAGACATGTCGCCGCATGAATGCTGTTTAGAAAATATGGACTCTGGAATACGTACAAACTGGTTTAGACAGTCAATAAATGAATGCTGATTCATGGGGCACTTGGGCAAAGGCATGCTCTGTTCTTGTACCTGTTACATGTAGTTCATTTATTTCTCTGAGCTATGAGTATTATTGTCATTTTCCAGATAAAGAAACTGTGGCTGTAACTAGTTCAGTGACTTGATAAAGGTCACCTGGCTAGAAGGAGGTGAAGCTGGTTCTCAGAGTATAGAAAAGATTTGCATGGACAGAGAACAGAGAGGAGAGGCCGAACCAGGTGTGTCTAAGGGACAGGGAGGTGCAGAGGAAAACTGGAATAGATGGTTTAACTTGGCAATGTCATAGCCTTTTGGCTTCAAATATATCTCCCTGAAGTGACCTTTCAATCCACCAAATATTGGAGAGGGTAGAAATAATCTGCATTGTCTTATATGCATCTGCCCTAATAGTGACAGGCTCCAAGTCCAGACAGAAAGCTGGGGGGGCGGGGTGGTGGCAACTCCCACAAGCTTCCTAAAACAATACCAACCTGGATTACCTTTCTGCAGGTGCATCTACAGAGAGAAGGCATACTAAATCTGAACTAGTCATGGGAAAAGCCATGAGAGTAATGCTTTTAAAAGCCCTGTGTTCCCAAGGGGCATGTGTTACCAGCTGCACAGACCCCTTTCTATGTGTGATCAAAACCTTTTTTATTCCCTTAAAAATAAGATGTTTGTGAGAAGGTGCCTCATTAGTTGAAGAAGTAGTTGCTTGACTGCTGGTTTGGTTTTTGAAAACAGAAACGACATTTTTGTGGAACCAACTTGAGCAAGGTGTTCTTCCGGCTTCTCAAAAGTTGCCAGTAAACTATTTAAAAAGAGAATCTTGGGGAGGCTGTTGTGGTGACTGACCTTTCCACCCTCTGCCCACCACTTCTCCCTCTTTCACCTTCTTGTACAGCCCATATACCCTGAGGGGGTGGGATGGGAGGAGAATAGAGGATGATACGGGGCTCTGACATCGGTCAGGAGAGGTTGGAGATCGGGGTGGAGCCCCTGAAGGACATGGCGGCTCGTGGTCGTGTGGTGCAGCCTTTTCCCAGAGGGAGGCTGCTGCCTTCATCCTGTCCTTCACCACCGGTGATGACTACTGGGAGGATTTCTCATAGGATTTGGGAGGGTTGTCCAGGTTCATCTCTTGGGACCCATTAATTTGGTTGCTTGGGTATTCTAGTGACAGATTCTTGTGGTGTGGTAGAAAGAACACCAGATTGGAAAAGGAGCCTTGCCCTGGACAGCCCTGTTGTGTGGCCTTAAGCAAGTTCCTTAAAGTTTCTCCATATCATTTTCCTTATTTGCCATAGGAACAATTGCATTAAATAATCTCCAAGCTCCCTCTCAAGTCCGTGACTAGAGGACAAAGTTGCAAATTCTGTCTCCTTTCCTCATGGGATAGATAATGCTGCTCTGTGCCACGTTTAGAGACAGTGGCCCCAACATGCCCTCATCGTCACTCCTCTAGGTGACAATGTCAATGATTCAGTCAAAATCCCTTATCACTTTGGGTAAAACAGCTCCCAGCTGATAATTTCAGCAAAGCTGTGTAGAAAGACTGGAGCGACCAACCATACTGATTTGAGATGGAGGGGTTTCCCTCAGTTTTAAAACTGACAAAGTCCTGAGCAAATTGGGATGGGGTGTCACCCTAAGAAGGACAGTGTCCACCAAGTTAGCATGAAGGTGCTGCTCAACCAGGGCCAGGGAAAGCATCACTAAGAGATGTAAAAGATTCTTTTATCTATTTCACGAAAGTATGATTGTGGGATTTTGATGGGTATTGCATTAAATCTGTAGATTGCTTTGGGCAGAATGGCCATTTTAACAATGTTAAGTCTTCCTATCCATGAACAGGGGATATTTTTCCACCTCTTAAAGTCTGTTTCAATTTCTTTCAAAAGTGTCTTATAGTTCTCTGTGTATAAGTCTG
>PVJL010014392.1:0-28253 GCA_004026885.1 Lyroderma lyra | reverse complement strand
CTAAAATATATAAAGAACTAATAAGACTTAACAACAAAAAAACAAACAACACAATTAAAAAGTGGGCAGAAGAACTAAACAGACACTTCTCCCATGAAGAAATACAAATGGCCAGCAGACATATGAAAAAATGCTCATCCTCATTAGCTATCAGGGAAATGCAAATCAAAACCACAATGAGATACCACCTCACACCTGTTAGAATGGCTATTATCAACAAGACAAGGAATAACAAGTGCTGGAGAGGGTGTGGAGAAAAGGAACTCTGGTACACTGCTGGTGGGAGTGCAAACTGGTACCACCACTGTGGAAGGCAGTGTGGAGGTTCCTCAGAAAATTGGGAATGGAGCTACCATTTGACCCAGCAATCCCCCTTCTGGGGATCTACCCAAAAGACTTGAAAACCTTTGTCCGCAAAGACTTAAGTACCCCAATGTTCATTGCAGCGCTGTTCACAGTGGCCAAAACATGGAAACAACCAAAGTGCCCTGCGACAGATGACTGGATAAAGAAGCTGTGGTACATATACACAATGGAATATTACTCAGCTATAAGAAAAGATGAAATATTGCTATTTGCAACAAAATGGATGGACCTGGAGATCATCATGCTTAGTGAGATAAGCCAGACAGAAAAAACAAGGAACTGTATGACTTCACTCATATGCGGAATATAAAACTGAAAGTAAAGAAAAAATAACCCATGAACACAATCAATAGTTTAATGTTTATTTGGGGAGAGTGGATCAGGGAGGGGAGAAAGGGGAGGGGGTGGGGGGGGAAGCTAAATATAAGGTGATGGAAAGAGAAGTCACATTAGGTGGTGAACTTATTATACAACAAGCTGACAATGCACTGTAGAACTGTATGCCTGAAACTTATGTAATCCTTGCTAACAGATGTCACCCCAATAAGTCTAACAATAAAAATGAATTAAAAATAAATAAATAAAAAATAAAAAATAAGAAGTCTTTGAACTGGCCTGTAATATTTTGGCCTAAGCCTTCTACAGGAAAGCAATGTATTGAATAAAATTTTTGCAAATACAAATAAATTCTACGTTCAAAATCCATAAAACATGGTCTTAAAATCAAGAAGGTAACCTGGATTTATAGGTAGGAAATATGTTTAAAATGAAAAAGGATTTTCCATTGAACTGGCAAGAAAGCCATCTACCCTCAATTTCTTGGAGGAAAATCTTTTAAGTAGAAAATCCAAATTTTATTCCTGGGCTCATTTATGTTGAATTTTTCTTCCTTCTGAAAATTTGAATATAGTCAACATTATCGTGATTTATATTAATAGATTGCTTAGATTGTTATGTATAAATTAGTGATTTAAATGAAGTGGCTAAAGTTACAACAATTTGGATTCAGATTTCAATTATACCACTTGTTATTTATGTAAGCCTGGAAAAAATAATTGAAGATGAACTTCGAAAAGATAAATTTTGAAAAGTGCTCTAAAGCCTATTATGGATAGGCATTCAGCAAAAAGTTAGTGTTTTTATATTTTTGTACCCAAAAATACTTAAAATCAGCAAAGCTGTCTCATTAAATAATAAAATAAAATAAACAATAAAGAAAAACTCACCAAAGCTAATTATTCATTCTAAGAAATTTCAAATTTGGCCATTTTGTTTCATTTAGAATAAGGTGGATCTGCAGATACTCACTAGCATAATGAATAGCTTCAGAAAAAGCATAATGTCATTAATTTTTATAAGTAGTAAAAATGAGAACATGTGTGAACTCTGATCAAGTTTATGGTATTTGATTGCCTGTTTATATTAATAATATTTTATGCAGTCAAACTCAGAAGACCCCACAGGAATGAGTTACTACTAGTGTTAGACACCTTACAATTTGAACTTGGCAGTTATTCTTCAGCATCTAATTCTTTCTCTCATAAACGGTGGTAATAAAATAAGGCCTGATCTGCTTATGTCTAAGGTAAGGTGAAAAGAGAAAATAGGATGATGTATATGAAAATTACTTGTATACATACTATATAACTTAGTAAATATTTAAACCAATTTATTATGACCAATCAGAAGAGTAATAGTAGGATGCCAGAGAAAGATGATTTTTAAACTACTTGGATTTGAAGTAAGAAAATTGCTGATTGCTATTTACTGTAATTTCTTCTTAATGTATATATACTGATATGTTTTAATTTAAACTTCTTTTTAAGAATTAACTCAAGTTGAAAGAATTATATGCAAGCATTTAAGATTATAAAAAAACCTCATTTTAAATAAAAACTTGTTGTTAGAGTATATCACCTAAGAATTAGAAGTTCAGCATTTGAAATATTGAAGTATTTAATTTTTTAATGAGCAAAATAAATTAAGTACATTAAAATATTTGGCAGTATTTTAGTAGTCTTGGATTTTGAAGTAGAAATGAAATTTAATTTAAACATTAGAATATGTTGGCATTTACCACTATTAACTTTAATAAATTAATAATTATAGAGAAGACATATGTTTCAAAAGGGACATTATTAATTTTAATTTTGCCAAACTTAATATTTTCTGTTTATGAATAATTCATCTACACAAAATAGATTCATGATTTCAGACAAAAAATTTTTATTTAAGTATATGATTGGTGAATGATAATATTCTTGTACTCATTATCTTAACATATTAGGTTCTACACATCTTGAAATAACTTTCTTCAAATTGTAATTCAAAACTCAATGTACTTTGGGTTATATTTTTGCATTAGAATACTATCTGAAACTTAATGATTTATATGCAACACATTAGTTCTTCATTTAGAAAATAAATGGACCTTCAGCTTAATGAAAATCACAATTCCAATAATCCAATTTCTGTTATTTTTACTCATAGATGAAATGCTAAATCATTTAGAATGTTTTAATTTTTACTTGACGTTGATTAGTTTCTAAGTTCTAAGACAGATTTGACCTAAGCAGCCAACTTGCTGAATGTCCTGACGAATTTGGCTTCGAGGTTAAATATTCAATAAGAAACCCAGGCAGTCCATTCTTCACACGAGGATTCGTCTAGGAGAGAATGGCTTTTCTGCCACCGTGGAGACCATTCAGCATTTGATGAAATTCTGGTTACACTTTGTTTCTGGATAGCCTACAGGATCACATTGCCTTGTTCTAAAGTATTAAAGAAAATCTTTGGAAATATGAAATACCTAGAATAATTCATCAACAATTCTTTGCATATTTTATTGAGATATGGATAAATTAATGAAGAGCAAAATATAATTAGGCTTAGAAATTAATTCATAAAGGCAGCATTTGCATACCCTCCTGCCTGATATCACACCTTTGTCTTCTTACTGGGTGGATAATCTTTCAGTCCTCTTACCTTCCAGCTGCCATAGTTGAATATTGGAGCCACAGAGAAAACATTGATTAAACTGTGGAAGATGGTGGGAGGAGTTTTGGTTTTTGTTTGTTTGTTTTTGTTTGTTTGAAGAGAGAGAAATTAGAAGTTTGGTGTGTTGTTTTTTGGTTTGTTTGTTTGTTTTTTTTTTTTTTGAAAAGTTTCATGCTCCTATTAGATATCCAAGGGAGTGGTTAACTGAATATTTGTCTTTTGAAGTCACCATTGAGGTTCAGCTAAAAACATAAATTTAGGGCTCATCAGCATGAAGATGGTATTTTAATCCAGGACACTAGAAGACATGATTAAGAGAATATGTATTTGGAAGGATATGTGGTCTAGGATTTTGAGGCCTTAGTCACACCGATTTGGGAGCTGGGGAGAAAAAAGCCTAGGACCCCGAGACTCAGCAGCCGCCGGATGACCCACCGGATAAAATCTTTTAAGGCAAGTGAAATTTGTTAAGGGGACAGAAGAGATGCAATTGTGTCAAAAGTCTCTAATGGGTCAAATGAGATGAGATATGAGATTAGATTTGGCAGGGAAGTAGTTAGTGAACTTCACAGTAGAGGTATTAGTGAATTAGTGGCAAAAGCTTGACTGAAATATTTTCAAAAGAAAATAGAGAAATTTGAGACAGTGAGTGGGAAACAAACAAAACTTTCAGTTTAGCTGTAAAGGAAACTGGAGAAATGCTGGCTGAGCCCCAGGACAATCGACTGTTTCCTTTTTTATACTCTACTTTTGATCTTTCATTTTTTAAATCTATGAGTATTGAAAGCTTGACACATATATTAGTACTTTTTAAAATCCCTCACAACACCTAACACTGTCTGTATTTAGTTAATATTTATCATGGCTTCATACAGTTATTTGTAATTTGGGGCTAAATTGACAAAATTTACAAGTCTTTTTGTTTCAATTAAATCCAGACCATAACTTAGTCAGTATTTCCTCCATATCCATCTTCAACAAAACAATTTATGAAGTCTTTCTAACTCAGGCTAATTTATAAAACTAGATATTATTTTAGTACTATTTCTTCCACATCGTCTCATATTCTTTTATGTATCTACAATATTTGTGTTTCTCTAAGTAGATAATCATAACTTTAATTTGTATATGAATATTGCAGTTATCCTTAGAATCACTGTTTGTCAAGTGATGGACAAGAACCGAAGTTAAAGAAGTATTTAAATCTAAGGAACTAATTATAAATGAAAACGATAGCTTTCTATGTAAGTCAATCCCCTGAATTAGGATCAGGAAAATTTTTAGTTTCTTGCTAAGAAAAGATATCAAAACTGATACGTAAGTGGTGTGAAGAGGCTATTTCAAAGCTAGAACAGAAATGGAAAAACTAAGTGTTAGAATGTCTTCCTCAAAACAAACAAGACAACAGTAGAGATTAATGTTATCATTAGTAGAATACATATGGCTATTGCTAATTCCTTCCAAGATTAGTCAACACTTTCCAATATTTACTTGTCTAAATAGACAAGTATTTTTCTAGGAGCATATTTCTGTGAAATGATTCTTTTATTTTTTTGAGGACTTCTTCAAGGATATTTTTGACAGAACACGCTAATGAATCACATATGCAGCAAAATTTGCGTTGAACACCTAATGTGTGTCTGGAGCTGTCACAAATACTTCGGATACAATCTTAAGTCACTGCTATACCATCATTTTGTAAACATCCTGATGAAATAGGCAGAAACATACACAATCTAATGCATAGCTTTTTAAATAAACTTAAGTCTTAATAATTCTTATGAAGCTACATAAAGTAAGCTGAGGGTGTGGCCTTGGGTATGGAAAGCTCTGTGTGTGGTGTGTGTGTGTGTGTGTGTGTGTGTGTGTGTGTGTGTGTGATGAGGGGTGAAAATGCTACTTCTCTCAGTGCCGAGGTCAGAGTTAGGTCTGTAATTTTGTAGCCATTATATTCTCCCTTTAGACTCACATATCTTTATCATTTCAGACTGGTAGCAATTAAGATTAGTTTCAGCAACTTCTATCTGAGAGACCCATAAACACTCCCACAGTCTTCCCTATTTATGCACACACTGAGTCAAGCTGCCTGTCTGTTTAAATTCTTAGAAGAAGCGGTGTATGCCTTTATTCCCTTTCCCCAAGGACTCGTGTTCTGCAGGGGAAATCATGCCATGATTTCCGGGAGCCCCAACGTGGCCTCTGTGGTAGCCCTCATCCAGTGACTTGAATGGGACACGGCCGCTGCCTCTTCTCGTGGCGAATGCAAGACGACTGTCAGCTTATGTGTGCGTTCTTATCAACTGCTCTCGTTACAGAAGAGGAAGTGCGAACGCACACAGATGTACTCTCTGCCAGAGCCTCCCTCTGGTAGTTTTCTCACCATGCTCCGTGCCAGGTGCCGGGCAAATTTATTTTGGCACCAATGATAAGACATCCTGATTTCAGAAAAATAAAATGTGAGAACTGTGCTACTGAGACTTTGGGAACACGTCATGTAGAGTCACAACTTTCTTATTCTCCCCTCGAGATGCATTTAGAACCGCGGCCTCATGCCATGGAGGAAGCTGGATGTGAAGAGCCCGAGAGTCCCTCCGGAAGGGAAAGGGGCACCACCAGCAAACTACCTCCCTCCCCCTTCTGCTTTCCCCTTTTCCTCCTCTTCCACGTCGACCCCATCACCAGACTGGGTCACGTCTGTCTCCTAACTGCGATTCGCACGGGCCCGCTTCTGTCCTGTTTGCACCGCCTGACAGCCCCCAGCGCGTGTCTCTGTCTCCAGTCGTACTGACAAATCGCGTCCATTCTCCACGCCGTAGCCACAAGGTCCTTTCGTAAAGTTCAAGCCTGATCACCTCTCCTCGTGGGTGAACTGTATCATTGGCTCCCAGGTTTCCCAGAAGGAAATTCTCCCGGCCTGGCCGGACATGCGCTCCATGTCCCTGCCCAGCTTCAACGCTGAGGGCTGCTCTTCCCAAACCCGGTTCGGCCGTGCACGGAACCGTCTCCAGGCAATTTCACAAGCTCTTGTTCCCTCTAAATGGAAAGCTCCTAACTTTTTCTGCCAAGTCCCAACTGCTCTTTATTATTATTATTATCAAATGTATCGGGGTGGCCCTGGTCAGTACAATTACCCGGGTTTCTAGTACGCATGTCTGCAGTACGTATCCATTCGTTGCCTTGTGTGCTCCCCACCCAGTCGGTTCTCCCGCCAGCACCCTGTATCTGGCCCTCTGTACCCTGTCCTACCGACCTTCTCCCCACTTACCCTCCAGTAATCGCTGACCTCTTGTCTGTGTCTATGCGTTTTTGGTTGTTCGTCTTGTTCACTTACTGCCTTCAGTTTTATATCCCACATATGAGTGACATCGTATGGTTCTCGACATTTCTCTGTCTGACTGACTGAGCTTAGCGTGATAATGTCAAGATCCATCGTGTTGTCACAAATGGCAGTACGTCACCTTTTCTTATGGATGAGTCATTTCACTATATCCAGATGGACCACGTCTTCTCTATCCAATCATCTATCGAAGGACACCGGAAATAATGCTTTCAGGTTACAGACCAACTGCTCCTTTTAACCCTTAACTTAGATTCCATTGCCCCAGAAAAGTCTTGCCTGAGTCTTCGGAATTTGTTTCTATCTACATCCCTAACGTGACACTGCCCATTCTGTATTGGGATTGCTGGTTTTACTGACCTATTTTTATTTGTAGGCACTCTGGTGTCTCAGGTAGAAGGACATGGAAAGACTGACATTGTACAGTCCTTAATTTATTTAAAACACTCTGCATCTCAATTAAATTAGATGGTGCATATAATCACCCATTTTTACATCTTCTTCACTGCCTCTCTTCTCCACCTGCTGTACACATTTTAAGGAATCTTGCATTTCTTCTCCAGCTATTTAATTTTGTGACTCCTATATTTAACAGCATGTTGATTCTATGATGCCTTCCCCTGTTTAGAGTTGTACGCCTATCATTTGCATGATGGCCGAGTGTAGTGTTGTGTTTGAAAGTGTTGGCTTATGGTGGTTGTTCTCAAATATCAGCATCCATTGGAATCACCAGAAACTTTTTACAACACAGGTTGCTGGGTCCTGCCCCAGAGTTCCTGATTGAGTAGATTTTGGGTGGGGATTGAAAGTGTGTTTGTCTGAAAGTTCCCTGGTCATACTGATGCTTTCAAAGAAAACAGATATTAATCATCAAGTTATAGCTATTTCTTCATTCAATAATGACGAGTTAGAATGAATTGGAAGATACTGTTTTACTCAATTTTAATTTCCCTTGGTCTTAGGTATTTTCAATATAAAACAGCAACAAAATAGATTATTGAAACTTAAAAAGTATTATTTTGTTGTGAAGAAACAACATAAGATTTTTAATAAGATATTTGGCTCTATTTTGGTAAATACAATATCACAATTATCATTATTTAGAATGCAAAATTGGACTCATTATGATGAAGAAAATCACTAAAAAAGTATAACTGAGATACTCTGTATCTTAGATAAACTAAATCACAAACTGAATATTTCTAAGGTTGTTTACATTTTTCTACATGTAACAGATCACTCTGAAACAAGCATGTAATAAGAATTTGCATATTGTGAAACCAGTTTTGTTGATCAAATCATAACTATTAGCAGTAAAGGACTTGCCATACAAATTTGACATTGTAAATACACACTGTTCAATAGAGAAGGCACTAGCCACATGTGGCTTTTAAATTCACATTAAGTTAATTAAACTAAATCAAGTATGCAGTTCCTCAGTCATACTAGTCACACTTCATGTGCTCAATGGTCACACATCATCAATGGCTGCCCAACAGGATGGAGCGGACAGGGACTGTGTCTATCATTGTAGAATTTCTGTTGGGCAATATTGTAGTAGGTTCTCTTCTAGCTGTATATTTTGTTCTATTCACATTTCATATTTGAGTGTTCACTTCTCGTATTTTAGTTTAATAATTGAAAATGTTATATCCAAAAACTATTTTGTTTATATATGTTGCTCTGTTTTATATTTCATGAAATATTTCATATACTTAATAAAAAATAAATGCCTGTTAAGCATACACTGTTTGAGCACACTGGTCTGGCTTCAGTAGTTTGGTGACTGATATAGAAATAATTGTAGAATTAAGCCAAGTGAATCCATTTGATCATTTATATCCAGCAGTAGACCAGGAAATATTTACAAAAGTCAGAACTAAACGCTGCTTTCCTATGGGCTCTACTCCTGTGACATCGCTGTAATCCATGGTCACCTGCTCTCCCTTCATTACGAGGATGGCCCTTCAATCACGACATTGATTAGGGGCTATGCATTTGGTTATATCTCCATCTGTTCTCGAGGTCTTAATAAAATAATAATAAGTAACATCATTTGAAAGCTTGCAATAGTACCAGGAAATGATATACAAACTTAACATGAATTAATTAGCTCACTATCTTCGGACAACTTTACGCAATGGTAATAGTATCTTTGTTCTGTATTTGAGTTGGTTGATGTTCAGTGTAGTAAAGTCATTGTTTAAAGACTGCATAGCTTTCACTAGCCAGAACACAAAATTTGGTATTCTGCTTTATTGCTGTGTCTCTGAATTTTGTAGGGCTGAACTGGCCTATCTGCACATGGACAGACCCCCAGAGTCAAGTTTACTTACAAATGCAGTACAAGTATTAAAATACTTACGAAATTCAGGAGCTAAAAACAAAACAAAACAAAACTCCTCAGAAATGGGAATGAGAAGAGAGAGAGAGAGACAGATAAAGCATCACAGGGAGAATCAAAATACAGAAAGGCAGAGAAAGGGAATAAAAGAGAAGGAAATAAGAAATGGCTAGAAAAAATAGGATAAACGTTGAAGATATATGAAATGAGGGAGTGTAGCTAATGATGAGAAAAGAAACTAAGACTTGGGTTTCTGTCTATTCCTTTATAACTGTGTCACAAAGTCCACTTCTTCAGCAAATACTGTGGGCATCTATCAGTTTCTAGACACTCTCCTAGTATTTGGGATATAAGAGTAAAGTCAATAGACTAATGAATTTCATTTTTATTTTAATGGGAGGAGAGAGCCATTAAACATAAAGGATGTGTACTACTTTACTATGGAGAGCCATTCTGATAAGATGACATTTGGAAAATCTGAAAGAATAGACAGTGCTGATACCGGAGAAAAGCATTCTGGGTATCCTGTCAGAACTGGCCTGGATGATGCAGCCTCCCGGAGATTTGCCCATTAAACACCCACTAAGCTTGTCCAGTCTCAGGGGCTCTGCCCTTCTTTATATCCCGACTACTCTCTCTCCACTTACAACCTCAAAACGGGGAGAACAAATCAAACGACGGCTGCCCCGCTTGTTAAATGAGCGGTCAACTTGTATTTTATCTTGATGTCGGTGTTCTTTTTAAACCATTTCATTAACTACCAATACAATTTTCTTCTGTTTTAATTTGCTGTCAAGGTGGAAGATGTATTTCCAACTTACCTTGGTCCTCATTATCACACTCATGGTAGCCTTTTATTTTTCCAGTTCATATTTTCAAATCACCCCTTCCCTGTTGTCATTGCCCAACGAAAACTACCCCATCAACATCTCTGCTGTTTTATGAAATCCCAACGTTTCAATCCAGCACAATGAGCTGAATTTAAAAAGAAAAAAGAAAATTCAGGTCAATGTGATGAGTGGAATTGTACCTTCCAAAAATACATTTGTTGAAGTCCTAACATCCAGTGCCCTAGAATGTGACCTTGTTTGAAAATAGAATCATTTCAGATTTAATTGGTTGAGATCATGAGGGTGGGCCCTAATCTGATATGACTGGTGTCCTTATAACTAGGGAAAATCTGGACATACAAACACTCACACAGAAAGAATACCATGTGAAGATGAAGACAGTAATTGGGGTGATGCTTTTATGAGCCAAGGGACACAAAAGATTGCCACAAACCGCCAGGGGCTAGCTGAGGGGCATAGAACGGATTCTCTGTCACAGCTGTCAGGGAGAACCGATCCTGTCGGCGCCTTGATCTGGGATTTCTTGCCTCCAGAATTGTGAGATAATAAATTTATGTTGTTTAAGCCACTCAATTTGTGGTACATTTTTGCAGTAAACTAAAACAGGTGAGGGGGTCAGAATGCACCAGCACCAAATACACTACTTTGGCGTAACGATTATTTTGAGCTTCAAGCAAGCAAAAACCAACAAATGCAAGAGGCATTCTCTGCCCTCCCTCTTTCTGCCTAAATTTTTATTTGTAAACACGTCTCTCCTCTAACAGAACCCTAAATGGACACACTCCATCACTGGACGTGGCACTGACTTAAGTCTACAGAAAACAAGCTGTACTAAATAACCCCGATCCCCCATTAGTTCCCCCCATATATTTGCCTTCCCACAATTTACTGCCCCTAGCAGCACACACTCCTTCTGCTGTGTCTAGTCACTTCTCCACAATTTATTACCGGTTGTTAAAATGGCATCTGAGCCCCTGGGCCCAACCCTTTCTGGGGTTTCACTTTTTTCAGTAAGACCCCTGTGTGCGTGCAAAATAAACCTTTTCTCTTTTTAATCTGTCTTTTGTCAGTTTAATTCACACTCTGGAGTCACTGAACCTCAGACTGTAGAAGAAAAGTTCTCTTCCTCTCTCTGTACCCTGGTGAAGTTTGTGAAAAAATTGGTATTATCTTTAAATTTACCAGTGAATAAATTTCGTCCTTAAATATTTGTTTACCTGTTTGATTTCAATGAGAAAGTTTTTTAAATCTATTCTATTTTTGAAAAGATGAAGGACTGGAGTAGGGTTCTGTTTCTTCCTGGTGTGATTTTGTTAAGTTGCATCTTCCAGGAGATTTTCCATTTTGTCTAAAATTTCACATATATTGAAATATGATTATGATATATTTTATGATAGTTTGATATCATTTTTATTGCCACATATAACCCAAATAGGAAAAAATGAATAAGACAGATGTAGAGCTTACGTATTATTAGACAAATGCCTACGTTTTCAACATGTCTGGTCACAGCACAGGGGCATTACAATCACTTGTTAAAAAGTCTACCCGTGAAGGGGGTTCCCTGGTGGTGTAGCAGCTAGGTTTTGGTGCTCTCAACGCCGTGGCCTGGGTTCGATTCCCAGCCAGGGAGCCACCCCCGCAAAAATAAATGTCTACATGTGAGTTCAGTGTTCATCTGCGGAAAGCACTGCAGAGACACACAAGGGCAGGAGTGATCGTGGTGGCCGTGTTCACCTGGAGGGGATTACCAACAAGCTGGTAGGAGGGGTTGTCACCGAGAGTAATACAGAGAATACAGCTCTGTCACTCGAAGAGAAAGAGTGTAGAAAGCAGTAGATTTTCTTAAGAGTCACTGTTTGATTTTCAAGTATATAGGATGTTTGATATTTTTAACCCGTTGTTGTTCCAGCCGCGAGAGCCCTTATGAAGAGAGCTGTTCCTACCTTTCACTTGTAACGTGATGTCTGGTTGCAAAGTCGATGGAAAACGAACGCAGATGGTGCATTACTCCTCGGTACCAGTGTTTCTATTCTGGGTAGTCTTCCTTAATTGCACTTTTTAAAACAAATAACTTATTTTGGCTAATCAAATTCTCGGTATGCGAATTACATGCATCATTACTAAACAATGACATTAGCTGAACCAAACAGACGTGTGGTGCCATAACAGACATATGTTGGCCGCTCATCCCTCTGGGCCTGGAAAAGTCATCTGGTCAGTGTCTCTGCAGTGTTTTACAGTGGTTGTGACATCAGTCTGCGAGAACGGACAGGTGCAGACGGATGTCACAACATGCTCTTCTTCCTGCCATCACCCAGCAGCTCCACCTGAGACGTATCATCGGCTTCAGCGGCCCCACGTGTAAAATTCAGGTAATAGTGTTGTGTCATAGGTGCGTGGTGATGCGAATATCAGCGTCTATCATGTATTGGTCTTACTATGTGTGCAAAGCTCCACTAAATTAGTTACACATACACGTCCTCATGGAGTAGAGTCTGATTAGGCAGTCACTCTAGAAAGAAATGAAGAAATTAGATTTACAGAACAACTGGTTTTATTCTGGTTCTTCTATTTCTCATTGGACTACTTATTGGGTAGTAAGAAATTATGGGCAAGAGAAGGTGTTTCAGCCTCCTGAAGTTGGTAGACAAATGCAGTGAATGTGAACTGGGCGAATTACGTCTAACTCATCAGGTAGAGAGAAAGCACCTGACATTAGAGATGATAATAAGTAACTTTAAAGGTATACAACTGGCTAGGGAATCGGGTTTTAAGTCCCAAATAGTATCATTATCTCAATTTCTAAAATCCCAATGTCTTTGTGATATTTTATTTGACTTATAAGATGTTATCACACACATTGCAATTGTGTCCATCAAATTGATGCTTAATGCATCATTTGCAGGGGTAGACACAGAAGGAAATGAAGTATATGTCATCGTTACAAAGTTTACAGACCACATAGTAGTATATACGGTGCCTCTGCATTTCACTTAATATAAGATTATAGATGGCCAGTGTTGTAATTTAACATTTTAAAGTAGGCAATCATTGTGAAATGTAGGCTTTATTATATACATGTACCTGGAAAGCAGTAGTTTTGCTTTCAGAAATTTTTTATATTTTCACATGACTGACAATCAACAAGCCACAGGTGAGAATGAAGGTGGCTTCATCATCTAGGAGCAGACACAATCCTTAAAAAGCTGTTCCAGGTTTAGATATTATTAACACACAGCAAAGAGTTTAGCGACCACTTCAGGCTAGGTACATGGGGCGTTCACGGGGCTGGAATTGAACCTGCAAATAGTCAGGTTATTGAACTGCACTGAAGCTTTTCAAATCCTTCATCTGTTTTTCTTTCCCCCAGCAAAAAGGATGCAAAGTCTCCTACAAGCCACACGTCATAGATGCAATACCTAGAAAATTATTTTTTTGAAGTCCTATGAAATTTAAAAAAAACAACATGGAATGTTTCAAAGCTGGATATTCATAATAGTGATTTAATGTCAGAACACAAATAGTGAGTGTGCATAAAAAAATAAATCAGGTGTTAAGCTGGTTCAGAGAAAGCACTTGGTAATGTTTTACTTTACTTAAACCTGGAAACCAGTGATAGTTAAAAGAACCCGACCCGCTGATATGGTCCAGGAAGCTTCTTACTGCAAAGAGGCGTTATTTCCCATGTGAATTAATGCAAGATTCAGGGATGCTCTCTCGGCCAGGGCAAGGCACAGACCGTCCCAATTCTCAGTCTTTGCTTCATAAGGGACTAGCTCAAACGTTTTTCCCATATTTCAGTGGGAACGGAATATGTTAACCCTACTTCCATTAAGCTTCTCTGCTCCCCCCAGGACCCTGGATTTTGACTCACCCTCAGCCTGAGCCCCTCCTTTTCGGCCCCTCCCTGAATTGACTGGCCTCGGGCTCAACCCGCCCTGAGCTCCTGTTTCATTGTTACCACCTACACCCATCCATTCTCCTCATCTTACTTCTCCACACCCTGCTCCTTCTTGCATTTTATTCTTTGGTTTTTTGTTTGTTTATTCCTTTGTTTGGCTATTGTCTTGTTTGTTCTTCCTGTAAAAGAGAAGTTGGTTTCTGCTTCACTTTTGAGACATCCGCAGGCTTCATTGTTGCCGAGTCTGACCAGTCCCTTTTTGTCCTCTTGGAATGACAATCCTTGCCCTTGTTTCTCCTTACCTAAATCCTACCTTTCTGTATTTCCCACAGTTCAGAGTTTATATGAGCTATAAAAACACTTGTTATTCTGATTTTGAAATGAAGGAAGGAATGAAGCATGAAAAGAGGATAGATAGATAATGGAATTTGGTCATCTCTAACATTTATTGTCCAACCCAACACCAAAGGCATCACGAATCACTCGGAGGACTAGTGCTTTCCATCACTTTCTGCTTTATCTACGTCTTCTTTCACAAGCCTTTATTCAACACCCTTGAATAAAACATCCATAAAAATGGAAGAATAAACTATGTAAAATGTATTTTGGTTCTGCTATGGACACCCTTACTGTTCATTTCTAGAAACAAACAACTTTTCACAAAAACCAATACATAGAAGTCTTGGTAAATGCTTGATAAATATAATAATGAGAATTAACTTTTTTCTCCAAAATGAGACCTCTTTTAGTAGTCTGATCATAATATCTTTGCATAGTACTTGGTTGTTTATAAAAGAATATCTGTATTTATCTTTTACTTTCTGACAAAGCTTTAGCATACAGAGGTTGTATCACTATCCACTCTTTGTGAAGGAAGAAAAGATTAATGAAGATAAATTAATATTTCAAGTTAGTTTCAGGTTCTTCTGATTAATATATGTTTCTGTATTAGAAATTGAGAGGAATGTATACACTGCGTCTAATAGATGTGAAATGAATTTTTATTTTTTCATTTTTTTTTCTTTTTTTGCCTGGGTTGCTAGGAATATCAAGTTAAACTAGCACTGGAGTTCTTTGCAGCATTTATATTTAGCCTCATCTTTTGCTGCCTTCTCCACCTTGGCTCTCCTGCTTTTAGAAGGCTCCTTAAATTTCCTTTCTTAAAGTAGGTGAGGATGAATTAACAAATGCACGAGATGATTTTTACCTGTAGTTAATTTTTAAGAATTTTTATAGCACCTTGAGAGCAAACTTTTTCAGTGTTATTAAGGCAGTCCTTACTGAATGAGAGTTCCTCTTGCAACTTTCAACCACTAAGTGATCATGAGTCAGAAAGACATATGATTTTTTAAAAGCCTCATTTGAATATTTCTATGAAAATTGGTGAGTTATTGATGTGAAGACAAGCCGAAAGTCTTTGTAGTGAGAACATCTCTTCTGAAATTCTGCTTCAACCACATGTCAGCTAAGTGGCCTTTAATGAACCATTTAATCTCTCCCTTAAGCTTCATTCTCTTGTCTGTGAAATGGAAATAATCACTACTTCTGAGAGGTTTTGTAAAAATAAAACGAAAACTTAAGCAAAAGTACGATTTCAAATGTCACTGCCATGGAGATGTTTCTTAGGATTGTTGTACTTTAAAGAGTTATGGGAATGAGGAGTTTCTCCTGCAACATAATGTTTCACTCCAAATATTTTTTAACTTTATTTCAGTTTCATAAAGTTACATGTGTAATGTCATTATAGAAAAAATCATCAGATATTAACATGCTTATATTCCACTTGTAATTTTCAAGTGAAGATAATGTGTGTGTGTGTGTGTGTGTGTGTGTGTGTGTGTGTGTGTGTGTGTGTAGTGTGTGCAGAGGGTAGAAATGAGCAAAGATAAAAAGCTCCTTAAAGTCCACACCCAGAGTATGGATACTAACCATTACGAACTCTGATTTTGTACTCTGCCACTTTGACTCTGTTATTTGGAGTTTGACATTTTCAGTGGAATTTAAGTGGAATTATTTAGATGATAGTTAAGCTGTCAAGGTTTTGATATCATTTCTTTCTTGAGCAATTTGGCTCCTATTATAGATTCCTATGACTCATAGGGCATCAGAGAACCCAAGACTGAGCTTTGTGCTCTAATTTACACGCATTGCACATGCGATGTGGTTTTAACTGGCTTGCTGTAGAAGAATCCCAGGAGTTGCTAGGGAACCTCTGTTCTTTTCACAGAGCGTTAGTGTTTCCAGTGATGAGGCTGTGCCTGTGGGTACAGGAGGATTTAAGCAGGCACAACCAGGCTGTGGCACAGATAACCAGCCCCTCAAAGTGCCTCCTTCATATAGATACTAAGGCATAATACAGTAGGTAAAAACAGTACATGTCTTCAAAAATACAAACTATTTAGCAAATACCACAGTTTTAAAGTTTAAAAAAATGCATGTCTGCTCTTATTCTTTATATTGTGGTTTTTCTCTTGGATCTCTCCAGAGCTACAAGGCAAATGGCTTTCAGATACAGATACCTGAGAGCTTCTAAAGTTTTCACCAATCTTCCTGTTGAAAATATCTGTCATTCACAAGCTTTGTATATGAACCCTGCTTATATTTTTTAGCACAAAATTATTTTCCATTATTTTGTAGGTTTCAGGTTTTTTTAATAGATAATTTCAAAAATAGCAGGATGGACCATTCTAGTTCAGCAAAGACCAGTTAAGAAAGCAGGTCAGTCTAATGTTGTTACTGTTTAGCATTCTTGATTATGTGAATGTTTTTGACACTTCAAGTAAGTAAACATAGCACTCAGAAAAGTTTGGAAATAAAATTTATTATATAAAGAAATAGTGGTAGAATAGGTCATTGCTGCTATTTATTTTTGTTCTCATTAGAATAAAAACCAACTTTTTTTCTCATGTGTTTTATTTTGAGAAAAGTAATACTTTTTCACCTTGTTCAAGATATGAATGTGTATGTAACCCGATAGAAAAACTAGTTCAATCGGGACCATTTTGTAGAATAACATTTTATAATGGCATGTTTTTCTTAAACTACTGTATTGGTTTTTTTCAATCACTTCAAATGGCATTTCTAAAGGTTAACTGCAAAGAGCCTGTTGAATCTATTCCTGTTTCAAGTCTTTTATTATTTTCCCCTGGATGTTTCAAAGTCTTTGTAATACTGTTGGAGCCACTCATCCGTGATTATACTGCCCTGAGCTGTGTATGTACCAACTCATTATCCCAAACAATAGTTAATACAGCATTTCTGAAACACATTGCTTTGCATGAGTCTGGACTTAAAGAAAATATTTATTTGTTTTTAAGTGTGCTGATACTGTCTTCTTACTTAAAGGAACATTTTCATCAATAGGTAGGTTGGCTTTTGTAATGGCTTGTAAACTCAGGTTCTGAGTTTCTTGTGTCTAAGATTGATGTTTCAATCATAATATTGCGTCCTGGAAAATGATGTGTGTGGCTAAACTAAGTAATTATTTAGAAGTTGTCATAAAATGGGCAGCAAAAACTCTACTCTATTGGAATATTCCTAATGAAAACCAAAAATGCCATTTTTTCAAAGAAGAAAAATAGCACAATTGTTTATATAACTTATTTTAGTTGGATAATTTTAAGGATATGAGAAGATGAAAAAAATACAATTTTAATAGTATCAGTTATTTATGAAATTATTTTCACTTAATAGGTTACTTACATTCAAATACTCTCACAGCTGTTAATACATAGTCTATTATATTCTGGAAAAACAACATGTCCTAACCATGACTCAAAACTATTTTTTGGTTATCCATTCAACTAAATGTCTAAAATAAAGATACATAGACTAATACAGTTCATCTCTAACCTAAATACTAGAAGACTTTTACAATTAGAGAATTTCTGTTGCAGTATGAGCACATAAAACCTCTAAGTAGGCTGGAATGATAGGGGTGTTTCTTATTTGAAAACATAAAGAATAACTCTCTAAGTAAAAATAATTTTTATTGTGATCTTAAAAAATGTTACTATTGTAAGTCTTCTGTATCAGTAAATAGGACAAGAGACAATAGAAAGAGTTGGTTAAGACTGTTTTTACATATGTTTTAACCTGAACTAGCTTGGTGATCTTTGTCAAGTTACTTAGTCTCTCTGTGCCTCTACATACACAGGAGGGGTAATAATTGTAAATATTTTATAGAGTCATTTGGAGGATTAAGTACATATTTTAAAACCCTTAGAATAGAGCCTGGCACATAGGAAGTAGCACATAAGTGTTTATTCAATAAAATAAAGGTTTAAAATAAATAAAGGCATGTATCATATTCTTGGATAGAAGGACTTGAGATAATCCAAATGAAAGAAGCCTGCCTGTAGCTTGGATAGAAGGTTGGTGATGCAGATGGAAATAAATAATCATCTCGAAAAACCACATGGAAGCCTTTGGCTCTAAAGGATGAACATTATGGTGACAGTTGGCATAACTCTAAGGATGGTGGCAACAGTCACAGATCCAAATTGTCAGAAGTAAAGTTTGCCTGGAGATTCCTGTGCTGTCCTGTGTTTCCTACACACTATGTGTGAGATAGCTCTGAAGTTGAGAAAAAATGTCCCAGAAGCAGTTTGAAAGTATAACTCTAGAGCTCCAAAAAGTTGTGCGCTGTGACATGAACTCAGGATCTGTCTACTGCAGCCATTTACTGCAGCTGTCAGCTGGGAGGAGCACACTCCCCAACCCACAAAACCAGTAAATAAGAAGGAGGGGGGCTAGAACCCACCATAGAAAAATGGTCCCATATAGTGTCTACACAGAGCAGAAGCATCATTCAAAGAAGCGATCGCCAGGGAAGTATGAAGAAAACGGAGATTGTTCTGTTTTAGAAACGAAGAGAGGGTTCAAGAAGTTCCACAGCGTGCAGTGATGGTGCAGTAATTATGATAAAGAAATAAAAAAGCCCATTGAATGTAGTGATGTGGAGGTAATTGAAACCATAATAAAATCATCATTCTTTTGGCAAGTACAAGTGGATGCCAACATGAAATTGGTGATGACACCAAAGGAAACTGAGGCAATCGTACTGAACATTTGTTTGAAAAGTTCGCTGCTGATCCAAATATTACAGCTGGAGTTCAGGTGGGGTTCCAGGGGGAAAATATAGATCAAAGTCATCTGGGAAGGTGGTTTAGAACTCTTTCCAAAGGTGTAGGGTTTTAGATAAAGGCAACACAGAAAAAATAAACTTTTTAATCCTATGATAATATTGGCCGTCCTGTAAAGTGCAAGCATGATGAGTGTATTTGAGACATTTCTCCTTCAATAGAACATCCTAAGTAACAGTTCTGGGCCACGTGGTTGAATCAGGGCAGTAAAACAACAGGCAGGCAGGCAGTTGATTTTATCAGACATCCTAGTTTTCTTAAATATAAATTTATGAATCCCTGGAAATATTTTTACTTTTCAGAATTTTATAATTTCCCTTGACGTGTTGGGTGATCTTGTGAAAATCCTGGCCTTCGTGGTTCTTCTCAAGCTCCTGCTAGCATGCTTCTCTCCCTCAGAAAAATAGATTACCTAGAATACGATTTGCTAAGCAATGGAATCCACGCATCCAGACGCCACTTAATTTCCCATCCACTTCCAAGTATAGAAACATCTTTGCTCTATTTCCCCAAGGCTCTCTTAGGGAGAAAAGTGCCTTTTCTTTCTGTATGTAATTCAGAAACAGAAAGTCTATGCAAGTTCATGGTATCAGTTGTCTTGATCTTGGAGGTCAATAGAAGTACAAGTTATATTCCTTTCTGGAAGTCAGGACACAAGCACTACATGTACCACAACCTTGGACTGATTTTTGGGTTTTTTTTTAAACACTACTTGCAGTAATAGGTGCTACCCTGAGGGTTGTGCCCCTTAGCTGTGGCACCTTGCAGAGTTACTTAATATCTTAAAGCCTCAGGTTCCTTGAAAATAGGTACATTAATAATATTAACCCAATACTATTAATGTTTTTATTAGATTAAATTAATTAGTATATGTAAAGTATTGGGGCAGATGTCCATAATAGAATGTTTTTAGTACATTTATAGCATAATATTTTATTATTGTTCATTTATTAAGAAAATTGTTTATGTTCCACTGTTCAGTATAGAAAAATATTCTGTAAAACGAGTTGGGAAGTAATTGCTCTATCACAGACATTAAAATAAGGGGTTTTAATTGTTACTACTAAAACATATATTACATTATTGACTATTATTACTATTATTTTAAAAATAATTATGGTAATTATTTGATAGCTTATATTTTAAAGTGCCTTATATCACTTTAAAATAGAAATATTTTAAAATATAAATATAAAATATGAATATTTATATCAATTTTAATAAACAACAGGGCTAGGATGTTAATCCTAAATATATTGCACCAAAAATACAATTGTTATCGCTAAACTAGATTGCATTATATAAGACACAAAAAAGTTGACTCAAAATAATTTAGAAGGTACATTCAACATGACTTGAGGACAGGAATGTAGTAAATGATGCTAAAGGATCTGGTCTTTAAAAGGCTGACTACTTTTTCCACCCCACTTGTTTTGGGGTGCAGCTTTGTCTCTATTTCTTATTGTGGACTTTTCTCCCTTTCACAGATAGTTTGGGCAATACGTTCTCCTGGTCATGCCAGAATTTCTGGATTGGCTTCCAGTCCTTCTTTTCTTC
Organism: Lyroderma lyra; assembly: GCA_004026885.1. Classification (NCBI taxonomy): domain Eukaryota; kingdom Metazoa; phylum Chordata; class Mammalia; order Chiroptera; family Megadermatidae; genus Lyroderma; species Lyroderma lyra. Next base: position 7,753 of record PVJL010014392.1, on the reverse strand, counting down.
AGTATAATTCCCCTCCAGCTGCTGAGTACGGGCTCAATATTTTGTTGATTATAAAGCCCCTGAAATTCAGAATGTCTCACTTGTTTTCCCTGTTCCTGGCTTCCGGACAGTACCTTTATCCTGAGCAGTGCCATTAGCTCTTTCCCTTGTACACTAACTCCAATCACAGAGCCAAGTTTACTCCTAACCATGCTTCTTACTTCACTGAAGAATAGAAGTGGTGAGAGGACGTCATCGTCCCACAACCAAGTCTACTACTACCTGTGCTAATCAAACTTGCCTCTTAAAAGTTGGATAAGTTGTCCCCGTTCGACTTGTTGTTCTCCACCTCTTGCACAGTTCATCCACTCTCCCTTCATCTACTTAAGGGGTGCGTGCTGGCCGATGTCTGTCTCTAGTAGCACTGTCATTCCCCCCTTGTCAGTCTACAAACCTGACCTCCGATGGCCACCCAATAAATCACATTAAAAGAACATGGAAAGCTCCTACTTGAAAATATACAACACAACAACCCTGTAATCCAGCTTCTGCCTCCACCCTCTATGGAAGACAGAATAATTACCCCCCCACACCCAAAAAAAAAGACATGTCCACATCCTAATGCCCAGAACCTTCCATGGCAAAAGGAAATTTTGTTGATGTGATTAAGGTGAGGATTTTAAGGTCGGGGATGATTCTGTATTATCTAGGTGGGCCCAATGCAATCAAAGGAGCCCTTAACGGGTGCAAGAGGGAGATGTGAGTCTGGGAGCAGAGGTGTGAAGACGGCGGGAGGGCTGTGAGACCAGGGACACTGGCAGCCCACAGACACCCGCAAAGCAAGGGGACACTGTGTCCCCTGGAGCCTCCAGACGGAGTACAGCCCTGTCCGCACCGTGGTTTTAGTTCAGTGACACCTATGTTAGACTTCTGAGCCCCAGAACGGCAAAGTAATAACCGTGTGTTACTTGAAGTCCAAGTTTGCGGTAATTCTTTACAGCAGCAATAGAAAACAAAGACGACCGCCATTCTCTTTTTGAACCCACCTCTGACGGGGTTTTCTCCCCACAACTGGAGACGAAACATTCATTTCCAGGTCACCAACATCACTGGGGCTCACCTTTCGGCAACCATTGGTATGGGGGGGTTCTCTCCAGATAGATTCACTATTTTTTGATTGTCAGCTCATATTCCTTGGAACTTAACTCTGTGTACAGTCTTTTAAGCCTGTTTATAAAATGTGCTCTTTGAGAAAGGCGGAGTGTGTTATTTCTGCCAGGCACTTGCCCAGAGTCTGATGATGTGACCAACCCATGAAAAACCTGTGACTTGTGACTTTGCAAGCCACAGAAGTAAGAATTCAGACACCCGCTTGCGTGCATACTGGTGTGTGGTTAGACTTTCTCAAAGGAGGCTCTTCTGTTATGGAACCCTGATTTACTCAGAACAAGATCAAGACAGAAATTTCCCCCTGAGTTTAACCATTGGGATCTTGGGGTTACCTAGGCAGCTCTGGTCCTTTTGTCTCATCTACTTGTAAATACCTGAGTCTTTAAGACCTGGCTCCAGACCATCAGGGTCAGAAGAATATTTTAAAAGAAAACACCAGTTCCAACATTCGCATATGTTTCTTCTCGTTTCTGGCTTCCAGCTGTTTCCCTAACATTACACTATACTGGGAGGCTTCTTTTGAATGTCTAGTGTACCATCTCCTGGGAGGAGAAGACCCTACTCTGAGACATTTGTGCACTTGGCTAGAGACATACCGCAGGCTTTGATTTTCTGTTGCATTTATTCTTTCTCAGTTTCCTCTGCTGGCATCTCTTTGTCTTTGCAATGATTTGATTGGGATAATGTACTCAATATGAGGTCATCTTCTTGCTTTTTCTCTCATCTAGTTCTAAATGTCATTATTATAGTAATAACTTTGAAATCTCCAGTCCAGATATTGCTAAGTTTTTATTTCTAATACGTAACTACCTAGTCAAGCATGCCTGGATAAAGGGTAGGTGTTTCAAAATTAATTGTATCATACAAAACAAATAAAACATGACTTCCTTCTCCAAACTGTCTTCACCAACCCCCAGTGTTTACCTCCTCGATAATACCAGGGTGCCAAAAAACCATATACACATTTAAAGAGATATTATCTGTGTATTACATAAATACTGATGGTAACCACTCTGACTTGTATTTCATATTTTGTTATTGGAATATATTGAGTATTACAATTTTAATATAGTTTTTGCTTCCTTAAAATATGTATACTTTTTTTGGCACCCTCTGATTGCCACTGTCCTCTCTGTTACTCAGGGGTCCCAGGACCCCCCAAGTTTTCCCTTTTGCTGGGTACGTGCTGAAGCTCTACAAAACATGCACTGTAATTCTTTTCTATGAGTCCTTTCCTACTTTTCATCACTTACCCATTGGCACTTTCAAATATCCACATTGAAAAAAAGTTTTCACTGTATAAGAAGCAAAAAGAAATAACTGAAAGCAGAATGGGACATTTGAAATCAAAAGGAAACAAAAATCGAGTATTATAAAAAATGAAGATCAAAATGAACTAAAAAAAATCTGGGTATTAATAATTCCAGTGAATCTTTACATACAAATAAAAATTATTAAAAATGAGAATTGCAAGAGGTATGAAATGAGGGTAGAGATGACATGCTGACATGTTACAAATGACCAAAACTGTTGGTGAGGAAGAAATTTTTAGGCACAAGAATATAAATCAGAAATGACCTTAGCTGACTTTAGATGATTATAATTGTGCTTCCCTTAAAAATTTTGGGAGCAGTCTTTAGCTTTTAAGGAAAAAAAATGGCTTAGTGTGTACTTGGAAAAACAAACAAAAAAACCCTATAAACAATGAAAATAATACCTTGGATTAATTATTTATTTTTAATTAAATGTTTTTGGTGACGTTGATTAATAAAATTATATAGGTTTCAAGTGTACCATTCTATAATACACCATCTATATACATTGCACTTTGTACTCACCACCCACAGTCCATTCTTCTTTTGTCACCATACATGTACCCCCTTAACCCTCTTCTACCACTCCTCCCCACTTATGCTCTGGTAACCACTAAACCCTTGTCTATGTCTGTGACTTTTGCTTGGTTGGTTGGTTGGTTCATTTGTTTTATATCCTGCATATCAGTGAAGTCATATGGTTCTCGACTTTCTCTGTCTATTTTGCTTAGCGTGATGATCCCAAGGTCCGTCATGTTGTCACAAATGGCAGTATTTCATCTTTTCTTATGGCTGAGTAGTATCCCATTGTACCCTGACTGCTATTTACAGATTACTTATTTGATTTTAGGGAGCAAAATCACTGCGTAAACCTTCGGAGCCCCAGCTCGTGACCTGACGCTAAGGGTCAAGTATTAAATCGTGAACGTGTGTGAAGGAGCCGGGGTATCTGTGCCTGGCAGATGTTCAGACTAAACCACATCTTGCCTGTTGTCTCCTCTAAAATGCATTCTTCTTGCTTTATTCATTTGAGATTCCCTCATTTCTGCTCTGTGCCTCACCCCCCAAAATATCTGGCAAAGCTGATCTTTCTCTACCTTCCAGGCAGCTGTGAGGAATACACACACATTCAAAAAAAATTAAAAATTCAGTTTATTTTGTTGTTGCTTTTCTGCTGTCAGTAAAATTGACACACGTTCTAGGAGATGACTTGTAGTCTTACACCAGAATACACGTGTGTGAACGGCTGCCAGGACCACTTCACACAGCCGCTTTGGGCAGTGAGCTGAATTGCACTCTGTTTGTCTCAGGACTGTTCTCTGTTCCGTAGTAGGTGACAGTATCCACCTGCAGTACCACGCAATTCCTGTCAACATGTGTAAGTACAGCCAGAAACGCGGATTTGGAAAAAGGTCTCCCCTGCCAGTTGTTCCAGCTAATACTTGCTTTTCTCATGTCATAAAAGATGGCATTTTTAAATAGGATTCTTTATTACTTAAAGATATAAGGACCACAAAAGCAAAAAATAAGTTTTTCAAATTATAACATTGTTCCTCTTTGTTAAATATATAAGCATTTGCTTATTTTCTAGAGTAGGAGTCTGCAAATTATGACCCATGGGTCAAATCTGGCCAGCGAACTCTCTCCTCTCTCTCTCTCTCTCTCTCTTTAAGCTCAATGAACTGAGAAAGTTTTTTATATAAGAGTTGTGAAATAATGCAATAAATCCAAAGAATTTATAACAGAGACCATATGTGACCTTCAAAGTCTAAAACATTTACTATATTGCCCTGTAGTGAAAAATAAAAATGTGTAGATTCCTGTTCTGGAGTAATTCTCTAACCCATATTTCTCCTTAGACTATGTTTGAACCAAGTATTTCAAAAGAAAGGAGGGTTTTCTCGCTTTTTTCTGTGACATTTTGGGGTTCTATATGGCCCCAATAGAGGTTTTTCCTTCCCATTAACACATTGATCTGTCAAATTACGACGACTTACAAAATTAGAGGCTTTTAACTTAGTATTTTGCTAGCTATTCCCCTCATGTTGGGCCTGATTTCCTTGGTACATTTAAGTGTGCAAAATGAACATCGACTTAATGTCTGCACTGGTACTAATGTATACATTTTAAAAGTTGGAATTTAAGCCATAATTTTTCCACAGGGACTCTAAATAGACATGCCAGACTTCAAATAGATCTGGGGAAATGCTGAATTTTTATTTATGTCTTCAGGTGACAAGCTGTGATGGATGGCCTGACAAGGTCCCGCAGTAGAGCTCCGCACTGCCAGGGAAATGATCGTGGCATCGGCCTGGGCCTCGCAGCTCAGTTATCAACAGCCTGCGGCCTTGAGGCAGCAGTTTAAAAGTCATTTGTTTGCAGTTCCAACCAGTGCGTTCCATTGTGTAGTTTATTCAAGTAAGCATAATTTTGTAACAAGTTGTTAAAAGCCCGTTTGTCAACATTATAAGTCTCTCTCTCTCTCTCTCTTTTTTTTTTTTTTTTTTTGGTATAAACAGTCCTAATAAGTGACTATCTTGAAAATTTTATTACTCTAAAAAAAAAAAAGCCATCATTTCACTAACTATTGCTAAAGTAATTACTGCGGCACTATTTTTTGCTATTCTGCTATCTTTTTAAAAATCACATTCCCCCCCTTCATCATAGAAACTGCTCATTTGAAGGTGAATTATTACTCTCCCTCTTATCAGGAGGTGAGGGCTGTCATCCGTGTTGTTGTCAGGGAATGCATATTTTCACAGGAAGGTGTCTAATTTTAGCAGTCATAGCTAAAAATGATGTTACTGTTGTCAGAAAAGTGATCGTTTAAAGAGTCTGTTCTCTCTTTGATACAAGCAATTCAGATCAACTTTTCAAGGCACTTAAACTTGCCTTAAATATTCCTCCAATTCGCACCTCATTCTCTTATCAATGTCACTGGTTATGAATGTAATACAAACAAAGAAAATGCTTTCTTCTTCACTTTTTCCAGAAATATTATTTCTTAAGTCAATTACTTTTTAAAACCATTTGTAGATGTTTATTCTTTAAAACTGATTAACTTAAAAAATTCTATTTTCCATTTTGTGCTATTAAAATTCTGTGTGTTACTTGAAGGTTTTCCTAAAAACAGTACCACCTAGCTTTCACTGTACTTAAGTCTCACTGGAGATAAACTTTTGCTTTATCCCGTGAGGGGTATGATGAAACAGTTGAATTTAATTTGGTGCTTCTAACAACGATACTTCAGTATTCTATATCAGGCCTTAATATAGTAATTGAATGGTCGTAACTTTCTCTTAGTTTTTTCTCAGGAATCTCAATCATTGGGTCCAAATTATAAATGACATCTTTATTGTTCATAAAAGTATTAATTTATAACAAAATTTTATATAAAGTAAACATACTATATAAAGCAAGAAGAAAACCCTTTTAACCGTATAATGCAACACATAGATGATACACCGTAGAATTGTACACCTGGAACCTATATAGTTCTTGTTAACCAATGTCACCCCAGTAAGTCTAACAATAAAAATTACATATATGAAAAAAAGAAAAAAGAAAAAAAGAAAGTTGATTTTATAGCTATATGAAAAGTATTTAAAATTTTTTACATAACTTGCAGAGTGTAGCAAATAGAGATAATCTTGAACTTAGGACAGAGGTGCACAGTTTGCCCTTTTGCACTTTAATGGAAGCCACTGATAATGTATTTCTGAAGCGTGAATCTCATTCTCCCTAGGTTTTGAATGACACTTGGCTGGATGAGAAGTTCTCTGCACTCTGTCAACTCTGCCCACAGCAGCCTCTGTCTCCTTGAGTGATGGGTTCCACGGGAGATGCTTTTGATTCGAAAATCACTGAGTCCTTGATGGAGACCTGCTCAGCAGGAGTGGAGCAGCAGAGCTGAGGGGGCAGAAAGGATTCCCTTCAGTGCGTGGACGGCGTGCCTCCACGGACCTCTCCCGCTCCCTCTGGGGTCAGTCCTCTCAAGGCAGGACACATCCTGGACATACAGAGGCAGAGGGAGCTCTGGCATGTTTCCAGGCACAGGCCCACAGAGACTGGTCCTGACACTTCACATGGCCTGAGTCTGCCTCACTGCGCACGCAGGTGTACTGCAGTCCACGTGTCATGTTACAACTCTCCACGGATTGCAGTGCAGATTTCTCTATTAACTGAAGCTAAGCTGTCAGACATTTAAAATCCAATTCCCATTTCTGACACATCTGCATCTATTGAAAAGAACAAAGGTACCCTCAACCCCCCAACAAATCTTCTCTTCATAATGGAAAAACATATTATTAGTTAGAAGATAAAGGGTTTTTTGTCCTGGATAAATCAACAGGTAACATCCAAATTGGAGACAGCCTCTCTCCTGCAGGTGAGTAGCCAAACAGATGACGGAAGTGAAAGACACATGAAGAAAGCAAATAGGCTTGGGGTCATCTAGACAATGTCACCAGCAAGAAAGGCTAGTGGGACCTGAGAGAGATCACCTGAAGATAAGCAAACACGATAGAGCATTCCATAATCAATAACAGTCGACTTCATCTTGGGCCACTGGCCCATATTCTTAGTTTTAAGACGTCTGTTTGCTCATTGACGCGAACGGCCGTGCTTTTGCACGGAAAGCACACAGGGAAGAAAAATCCAGTCTCGCTTTACCAAAACACTGTGTGTTCAGTTTCTCAAGTATAACAGGCTCTGAGCAGGTCACGCCTTCTGGAAACACAGCACCGAGGGTGCCTGCGACCCTAGTCCTTGCTGGGGCACAAGGCACGAGTCGGACTCTCAGCAGCGGGAGGGCACGGAGGCGAGCCAGGCCGCCAGGCCCATTGCTGCCCGCCCTGCCCAGGTCATCCATACTCCTTCCTCGGCGGCGTGATCCAGAGGTGCCTTTGCTGGGTCCGCAACCCTCAGCTTTGCGCATCTCTCTGTCTTTCTCCTCCCTCGGCCCGCTCCTCCTCCTGGCCCGTGGGGTGTCTTGGGCTCTGGGCTGACTGAGTGGGGAGGCTGCGGGGGCCTCTCAGCTTCCCCCAGGGCGTCCCCCACGGAGGGGGACCCAGCCGGCCACCGTGAGCAGACCTGCGCGCTCGCTCCTGGCGCGGTGTGCGCGCTCGCTCCTGGCGCGGTGTGCGCGCTCGCTCCTGGCGCGGTGTGCGCGCTCGCTCCTGGCGCGGTGTGCGCGCTCGCTCCTGGCGCGGTGTGCGCGCTCGCTCCTGGCGCGGTGTGCGCGCTCGCTCCTGGCGCGGTGTGCGCGCTCGCTCCTGGCGCGGTGTGCGCGC
>PVJL010014391.1:0-28344 GCA_004026885.1 Lyroderma lyra | reverse complement strand
CTCTAGGGTGTCTGGGGCCTCCAAGGTGGGCTCTAGGGTGTCTGGGGCCTCCAAGGTGGTCTGTAGGGGGTCTGGGGCCTCCAAGGTGGGTTCAGGGGTGTCTGGGGCCTCCAAGATGGGCTCTTGAGGGTCTGGAGCCTCTGAGGTGGGTTCAGGGGTATCCAGGACCTCCAAGATGGGCTCTTGAGGGTCTGGAGCCTCTGAGGTGGGTTCAGGGTTGTCCGGGACCTCTGAGGCAGGTTGGAGGGCATCTGGGGCCTCTGTTGTGAGCTCAGGGGTGTTTGGGTCCTGTGCAGCAAGCTCAGGGGTGTCTGGGAGCTCTGAGGTGGGCTCGGGCAGGCCTGCATCTCCATGTGAGGCCCACGGCGTCCTGGCGTCTGCAGCTGGCTCCGGGCCCTCCTGCTGGGTCTGATCCAAGGCTGGAGGCTCTGTGTCTCCAGTGTGTCCTGCGTCCTGCTCCTCAGGCTTCAGTCCCAAAGTCTGGCCTCCATCCCACGGGGCTGTGGTGGCCATGGGCTCGGTCCCTGGAGCGCAGCCTCTGTCTATCTGCAGCGCCCACGACCTGGCCGCAGTGGCAGGCCCCTGGCCGGAGGGCAGGCCTGCATCCTGCAGGGGCAGGCGTGTGGCCCCAGGGACAGGATCCTCTCCTCCTCCTGGCGGGGGCGCCTGGCCTGTGTCTTCCTTGGGGTACTGCTGAGCATCTGGGCCGGATGGGAGGCCCGCCTCCCACTGCGTGGTCCAGGCCTGGGATGGGGGCTGGGGGCCTAAGGCAGCGCCGGCCCCCTCCCCCAGGAACTGAGGTGTGGCCGTGGAGGAGCCCGCCTCTACCCCCACGGCCTGAGGGGTCACGCTGGGGAGGCCTGGGGCTTCCTGTGGGACCACGACTGACACCTGGCCCGAGGCGGGGGCTGCCCCCGTGACCTCGGCAGCTCGGCAGGCCCCTGTCGTGGGGACCCCGGGAGCGGCCTCCTCCCCAGGGCGGTGCTGGAGTGGGGCGGGCGGCTGCGCATGCGGCTCCCGGCTGTACAGCCTCTCGTCTTCAGCCCCCGCGTAGGAGGCGGAGTCGGGGTCGGAGGAGGCCGGGGAAGCGTCATCCCGGAAGGCGAAGGCCTCGTCCACGCCCTCGGTGATGGAGAGGTCAGACAGCGACTGCAGGGAGGAGGCGAACGTGCTGTCGTTGTCCTCCTCCTCGGCCAGGTCCCCCCTGGGCGCGGGGGCCTCCTGCTCCCCATGACCGTCCTCGGGGGACAGCGGTGTCACGCCCACAGCCTCCACCTGGAAGATGAGGCTGCCCCGGAAGGGCAGGAGGGCGGCTGGGATCATGGGGTCATTGGCCAGGAAGTCCAGCTCGAAGAAGTGGCCCTCCTGGTCCCAGGAAGAGCTGCTGTCCCCTGAGAGGCTGGACTCTGGGGACGTGGATCTGGGGGACCCCGCAGGGGGCAGCTCCTGCTCGTCAGCCTCAGACCCCGGTGGGGAGAAGCCCCACGCCGAGGGCACGTCCAGCCCTTCCGCCGGGGCTGGGAGGCTCAGGGAGCAGGATGGGGAGGAGGCCCAGCTGTCCCCATCGGCTGTGACGTAGGAGCCCGAGGGCGAGGCGGGCGGCGAGTCCCCTGGCTCTGCCTGGGCACCCCCGGGGCCTAGGAGCAGGGCAGCTGCAGTCTCACTAGGGGTGGAGGGGGGCGTGAAGTAGGGATCGGGGTCCAAGGCCAGGAAAGGCACAGGAAGGTCACCCTGAGAACACAACGCAGGGGGCGGGCTCGGGCTGGCGGGCCCACCCTCCCGTTCCCTGAGCTCTGGCAGGGCTGCCCGGGGCGGTGGGACTGCCTGGCACGTCTCCTCGCCCATCACGATCCGAGGTTCCAGGGGGGCTGGGACGGGTCCCTCCGCGGGCTGGACCTCCACCGGGGCCGGCCAGGCCGAGGGGGCCTGGTGGGGCCCTGCATCCCAGCTGGCTCCCTCAGGCGGGGGCCGGGCGCCTGGCTTGCTGGGCAGGAACGTGAGAGCCAGGGCGCGGGGCCCGGGGGTCAGGGCCAGGGGCTCCAGCCGGTCCTCTCTCAGGGTGGTGGCCGCAGCTGCATCACAGGACAGATCTGTGGAGAGGGGCGGTGTGAGGAGGCCCTGCCCTGAGCACAGGTGGGCCCACGGGAAGGGAAGCGGGGTGGCCTGGAAAGGGAGCTGCTGTCTCTGGGGGAGAATCGCCACGAGCTCCGACCACGGCGAGCAGCTCGGGGTGTGGCTGTGGCACACATGGGCACTCTGCTTCTGTCGGAGGGGCCTGGCAGCGATGACACTGCCCCGCTCCCTGGACACTGGCTTGCTGTCGCCCTGCACGGCTGGCGGCCTCGCTGGGCTTGGTGGGAGAGGCCCTCTCGTGACCTCCCAGGTTGGAGCGCCCGGGGCAGGAGGCCTGCACTCTGCTTAGCTCTGGAACATTCCACCCCAGGTACAGTGTCTCCTGTGCCTCAGCTTCCTGTCTGCAGAGTGGAATGTCACATAGCCTCAGGTAAAGCTGTCTAAGGCGTGGCCCCTCCCAGGCTGCCCATCTGCCCTGTTGGTGGCAGAGCTCTGGTCCCTCCGGCCACACTGCTGGAGTGCTGGGGTGGCCAGGGGGCCCTGAGGGGGGGGGCTCTGTGGATCTACTGGGGTGTGACGAACACCCCAGTAGCCTGGAGGTGGGTGTGGCAGGGGCTGGGTGCCTCAGACTAGGCTTTGGGCCCTGAGCCTGGTGTGGTGCCCGCCCCCCTGAATTAGACCCCTGTGTCCCGTGTCAGGGGAAGGTGGAGGTGGGCCAAGGCTGGAGTGGAAGCTAAGCCTAAAGGTCAAAGGTTTAGTGACTCATTCAAGGTCATCAAGCAGTCTGAGGAGGGCCAGCCCTAGACCCTGGGTCTGGGGACCCCAGCCCTGCCTCCTTTACTGGACTGCAGAGGGAGGCCAGGCCTTTCGACCCCGCACTGGTCCCCTCCTCAGGTGACTTATCACCCACAGCAAGGTGCCCTTGGCCCTCCCAGACTGTTTGATGGCTCCCCTCCTGCTAGGCTCCCCTGGCTGGCCTTCCCAGGCCCAGGTGGACACCCTCCGCCTCCACCATTGCTGACCCGCCCGGCCCTCCAAGGACATGGGCTTCCACACGGACCCCTGCTCCTCAGGGCCTCCCACCGCCCAGCCCCACAGCGCCCATCAGGCGGCCCCAGGCGCCAGTCACTGGTCCTGAGCGGCCCTCGGGCATCTGGGGGCAGCTGGGAACCCGCCTGGGCCCATCCGGCCCGCAGCTCCGCGCAGACAATGGGGTGCACGGAGCCCGGGGTGCTCACAGGCCCTCGCCTCCACCCTGCTCCACCCTCCCTTCCCCGCAGTCCTGAGCGGGGCTGGGGCGGGGGTCAGCATTCAGGTGCGCTGAAAGTCAGGGCGCCGAGAAAACGGGGAGGAGACAGGCACGGAGAGGGGACAGGGACGGACGGAGGGGCGGGGGAGACGCACGCGGCGCAGAGCGCGCGGCCTCACCTGTGCGGGGCCCGGGCCCTCTTGCTTCTGGTGGCAGCAGCTCCGCGCGGGCCGCCTCCCCGGGCATGGCCTGGCCGTGCGCCCGTCTCTCCGTCCCTCCGTCTGGGTCAGTCCGTGCGTCCGTCCGGCGTAGCCTGTTCGGCCACCGCCCCTCGCCGGAGGGATGGGGGGGGAGGGTCCGTGGATGACGTCAGCGCCGCCCCGCCCGCCGGGCGCTCCGAAAGGAGCGTGCGCGGGAGCACCAGGCACTGCGGAGCGCAGGGGTGGGGGCGGGGGCGGGGGCGGGGGCGGCTCCTTCGCTCCACCCCGTGCGCCCTCCTCCCTCCGTGAGTGGCCTTGCATTTCCGCAGCATCCCTCCCACCCTGCTTAACGGGAGAAGGGTTCGAGGCCAGCTGGAGGCTGGGCCCACCCCAAGCTGGCATCGCTCTTTAGCCGGGTCGGGAAGACGCGTGAGGTCGACCAAACTTGGGGTGCGCTTTGGGCGAGGCGGCGGCGCAGTCCCCCTGCCTTACCTCCTGGCCCCCCACCTATCAGGGCCAGAGGTCCCCGCCCAGCCTGGTGCTGCCATCCAAGAGGTGAGCCGGAGCCGCAGCTCCGCACTGATTGGTTGGTCCTCGCACATCGGTCTCCATGGCAACCGCCTCCCGGCTCCATGGCAACTGGAGCCGGCGACGAAGACCGGTCCCCAGCGCTCCCCGTTGCCCCACCCCTAGGCTCGCGGTGGTAGAAGAGGGAGAAACACGCCTTCTTCCGTTCCCAGCGGCGCTCCTGCCACGCCCCCAAGGACGTGAGCTCCGCCTCTCCCCCCCTGTGCCAGGCTCCGGGACACAGACGGACATTGTCACTACCCGAGCTGGGCGGCGCAGGGGATCAGAGCGGCCGTTGTTGGCGAGTGTCCTCAGTCCTGTCTTCTGCCGGCGCCACCCGGAGCCCACGGAGCCAGGGGCTGCCTGCGGGGCATCTCGGCTGCACTGCACGCCCTGCCACGCCCCACCCCCCACCGAACCCTGCATCCCTCCGTCAGTGGAAATCTGCCCATCTCCGCCTTCGTCCCTCCCCGCCCGGGCGGTTCTAAGTTGCCTCCTCTTGGGGCCCTTTCCCATCGCCTGTCTGGGTCCTCCCATCCCCACTGCTCTGCCTGCCACCTGCCACCGGCCACCGCCCCGACTTCCCAGAAACCGGAAGCCCTTCCACGAGGCTTCAGGGGGCCCCCGACTAGAAGGCATGGGCTGGTGGTCTCTGCCCTTCTGAGTAACCCGAGGCCCCTGAAGGATGTTGGGCAGCCTGCCCAACAGAAGGGGACCCGAGCCTGGCGTTTCCTGACCTCCAGCCTGCGACCAGGAGGATTAGGAGGGCTTATCCCCCCTCCCCCGCAGTCCTGCTGACAAGTCCAGGGGCACCTGGTGCGAAGACAAGGGGAGGGGCCCCAAGCCGCCCCCCAAGCCTGAGACTGCAGGGGGAGTGGGGGTGGGACGTATAAAGCAGGCTTCCTGGGGATGGGGGAGGCAGGTAGTCCCTCCCTGAATTTGTATTTTTATTTTCATTCAGTGCAGTTGTTTTTACAAGCGTTCCTGGGGTGCTTCCTCTCTGACCTGTGCATTACTTACAAGTATGTTCTGGTGTCTGGAGACCTTCCGGTGGCCTTTCTGTCACCAGTACCTACTTAGGTCCATTGTGGTCCCGGCAGACTCGGATTTCAGTTAACGTGATTTTGTTTTATGGCCCGCGTGTAATCTGTCCTGGGTAACATTCCTGATGTTAAAAACGGGTGTTCTGCTGTCGGGTGGATCATCTCGTGGTGAAGTGTGAGGTGTGTTCCTGCCCATGTCCTGGGAGAGGCTCCCTGAGGAAGCTGGGGGCAGGGCATGGGCACTCGGCACCTGCAGAGGCCTCGCCCTGGCTCTGCACCCTGGGTGCTTGTCCCCACTGGTCCTCACTTTGGAATGCTTCCCCTGCTCCCTATTCTAGCCCAGGGGTGTATCACCAGCTTCTGGAAGTCATCTCCAGCTGACGCCCCTGCCCTAGCCTGTGCAGATGACAAGGGATTCGCGTCCTCTGTGCTGGTGCTCCACAGCTCGCCCTGTGCCCCAGCACATGTTGAGTGGCCAGGCTTTCCCAGGAGGTGGGGGTGGGGTGGGGGAATGGCTGGAATGGGGCCGGACCCCACTGTCCCCTGGGTCTCTGACAGACCAGGCTCCCCTCCAGGGGGGTCCTGCCAGCAGGAGTCTGGGAAGAAACGAGAAGGGGAGGGGAGCCAGCTTGCTTCCTTCCACCATCAGGTGGTGGCTCCCAGGAGGGTGGTCTCCACAGTGAGAACAGTGACACTGTGGTCCCAGTGTGACAACGGTGAGTCTACCCAGCCCTGCAGTGTCACCGGGGGGGGGGGGGGCTCCGTTTCTGCCACCTGCCGGCACATCCCCCCACAACGACCTCAATCCAAAACCAAGCTGCTATGGAGGCAGCTGCAGTGCCAGGCGCTGGCCTGGGGGGCAGGCACACAGAGCAGAGCCCTGGGCGGGCGAGAGCAGGGCTGTGACAAAGACGGAGCCCTCTTTGTGTTGAAAATCAACATTAAATATTTATTACCCCCGGGGGAGCAACCTGCCACTGAGAGCTGCTGGCCAGCACCCATGCCTGCGGGGCCCACACTGAGGCCTGTCCTTGGCGTCACCTCCTGCCTGCCCAGGGTCCATGCTAGGGGACAGTCACTTGGCCAGCTCCTCTGCCACCGCCTTCCGCATCTTGTCCTTGAGGTAGGCGCCTTTCTGCCACTCAGACTTAAGCTCCAGCCACTCGTAGTAGGGGACCTGCAGGGAGGATGGGGACAGAGGAGCGTGGGTGGGGAACCCAGCAGCCAGCAGGTCCACACACACCACAGCCTGGCCCCACATCCCCACGGAGGGCAGGGCGGGGGCGGGGAAGGGCGCCAGGCTCAGGGCTGGGAACTGCTTGGCACCCAGAGTGGCTCCGAGTCCTAAACAACTTGAGAGGACTGTGTGTGGCCCCTGAAGCCTCTTAGCGCCGTCACTGTCTGGGAAGTGTGCCAGGTGACAGACCCGGAAACGGCCCCCTTCTCATGTGTGGGAGACCCCAGCACGGAGAGCTCCAGAGCCCGCCCCACAGTACTCACGTCCACCACCAGGAAGCCAGCGGCCAGCACGTGCCGGCGGGCCAGCGCGAAGCGTCCCAGCAGGTCTTTGCTTCGGCTGTTAAAGTTGGGGAACTCCCAGCGCAGGAAGGCCAGCCTGGGGGAAGACGGGGTGCTGGGCGCTGACAGCTCTCCCTGCACCCCCCCCCCAAAGGGAAGGGCAAGGCCACAGAAGAGCCGCATGTCCCTACCTCCTGGCCCCAGGGGGCAGTGGCTGACTCCCGGTGGGCGGAGCGAGGTGAGGGGCCACGAAGTCCCTCAGGGGCAGGAACTGGCTGTCTGCGTCCAACAGCACCTCGGCGTCTGGGGAGGGGGCATGGCATGGAACGTTGGGGATGCCTCCTGGGTGCAGCGGCAGCCCCGTGGCCCTCTGGGTAGCCCTTGGTATGGAACGAGCCCCTCACCAACCAGGTCGGAGAGTGGGGGAGCCCTCACCCAGGACCCAGCCGAACTGCATGGCCACCAGGAAGCGGGCCCTGTCGGCACTGCCCAGCAGCCCCTTTAGCGTGTCCTGCAGCTCCTTCTGCAAGGGCGTCACCTTCCTGTTGCCTGAGGGCCTGGGGACCAAGGCTGAGGCCGGCAACAGGGGGCCCTTATAGTCGGGGTGCTCCAGCTGGGCGCTGGCGTTGATGTGTAGCAGCTTCTGGAAGGTGCTCCGGTCCTTGGGGGACTCGCTGCCTTTGAGGAGAAGATGCAGTGAGAAGGGTGGGAGTGGCAGCCAGGAGCAGCGCAAAGGGCCAGCTGGCCGCACCCCTGCTGCTCACCGAGGAACTGGGCGTGGAAGTCAGGGCGCAGCACGGCTCGGAGCCCAGCCTCCCGCGCCTGCTGCAGCACACACAGGGCCCACACCACGTCCACCTGCAGGCTGGGGTCCAGGCCAGCCAGCTGGGCCCCCAGCCTCTCGTGTACCTGGACAAGAACAGGGTGGGTTACAGGAGGGGGCTCTGCTCACACACAGACACGCTGAAGCCCTCTGGTCAGGCTGAGCCCCCCAGAAGGTACCAGAAAGCCTCTTCATCTCCCAGGACCAATCTGGACAGAGGAACGTCCAGCCAGACTGTCCCCACACCCCCCACTGGCAGGGGCCTGAGGCACAGATCACATCTCCAGTGACGACCTGAGTGGGCCCAGGACAGGAACTGGTGTTTCTGGCCCTGAGAGGAACTGGGGGGCATGACACCAGCTGTGGTGCTGGCTGGTTCACACACTGGGCACCCTCGGCCCTGCCGGCGGGTCTGAGGCTCAGCAGGGCGTCAGGCAGTGACAGGAAGAGGACCCCATGCCTGCTTGGGGCCCCGCATGGCAGGACCTCTCGTCTTGGCCACAGACACCCCCCAACGCCCCCCCACCCCCCGTGTGCTATGTGCCAGGCCCCCTCCCACTGTCCCACCTGCAGGGGGCGGGGCGGGGCTGGGTGTGGGCGTACCAGGCTGAAGAAGTGGTCTTCTTGCTCTGGGTGGAAGTTCAGACGGGCGAAGGCCAGCAGCATGTCACACAGGTGCGGCAGGGCGATGCTCTGGGCTCTGCTCAGGACGTGCTGGGCCACGGGGCGGCAGGGTGAGCACCCCTGCACGCCAGCCCCCCCAGGGCCACACCCTGGCCACCCAGCAGCAATTACCCGCGAAGGCCCAGCCGGGAAAACGTTAGTCAGGAAGGCGGTCACCTTCCAAGTCCGTTTTGGGGCAGCTGGGAGTTTGGGGAGCGGGGTGGGCTTGCGGCCTTGCCATCTGCACAGCCCCCCACCAGCTGCCCAGATGGCGGGACTGTTTTCGACTCGTTCTCTCACTGAGTGACCCCATTTCCCCAAGTGAGCCAGCGTGGGAAGCCCAAGTGGCCAGCAGGGCGGTTCCGGCCGCGGGGCTCACCTGGGTGAAGGCCTCGAACAAGGGCAGGCTGAGCCACTTGAGGAAGGCGAAGGACTTGGTGCAGCGGGCCACCTCGCTGGACGTGAGGCTGGGCGTCAGGGGCAGCAGGTCGGCGGCCAGGCGCTGGAACACCTGCGTCTGGTGGAAGCCGAGTTTGCCTTCGGGACAAAGCAGACCCTGGGGGTTACCTGGTGGCCCCGCCGCCCCCCCCCTCGGCCTGCAGGTCTAGGAGCTCGGTGTCTGTAACCAATTTATCCCTGAGGCCCAGCAGAGGGGACCAGGGCCCATGGGTCACATGTTTCTGTGGCAGCCTCTTGGGCCAGTGTCCGCCACAGGCGGGCAGGAACTGAATTTGACTGGGCTGCACAGAGCGCCGCCCCCCACCCCCCACGTGCAGAGGGCTCACCGTAGGCATAGGCCAGGTCCAGCAGGACACCTTTCGTCAGGGAGAAGGGTTTCTGGACGAGGTGGTACGAGATGGCCCGCAGCAAGGGCACCGAGCGCCGCTTCTGGACCGCCAGGGCCACCAG
Source organism: Lyroderma lyra (assembly GCA_004026885.1). Classification (NCBI taxonomy): domain Eukaryota; kingdom Metazoa; phylum Chordata; class Mammalia; order Chiroptera; family Megadermatidae; genus Lyroderma; species Lyroderma lyra. The sequence goes on along the minus strand of PVJL010014391.1, from coordinate 19,299 downwards.
CACCTTCCGCAGCTCATCAGGGCCAAACTGCTCCACCAGCTCCAGGCACTGTCAACCACAGCCGGCAGGGTCAGCGCCGCGGCCCCAGGGCCAGGGGTCCCTTGCAGTGCAGCCCCTGCGAGACAGCAACTGGGCCTGAGCTGAGTAAACACAGAACCAGCTGTGCAGGGCCTCGAGCACCATGTCCGCAGCCAAACTTATCCCCAGGTCCCAAGGCAGGGGACCCAGGGCCCATGAGCTGAGGAGCTTGCTGTGGCAGCCATCTGGGCCAGCACCCGCTACGAGGGAGCGGGGGCTGAATTTGACTCGGCTGCGGGGATGAGTCGCGGGGCTGGCCCAGGCCATGCCCTATCAGAGCTGCAAGCCCAGTTCACAGCGGGGTCCAGGCTCCGCCCCTCCCGCAGCCCCGCCTCCTACCTTGTCCTCCAGGCGGTTCATCAGCGACTCTGACAGGTGCCCAGCCTTCACCATGATGGCCACCAGTGTGCGGCCGTCTTCGATTTCCGCCCAGCGCCGCTCCAGGTGCAGCAGCAGCTCGGCCAGCAGCTCCCGGGAGCCCCGCTCTTGCATGTAGGCGGTGCTAGACTCGGCCAGGAAGGCCAGGTGCTTGTACTTGAGCCTGCGCATGCGCCAGCGCACTTCCTGTTCCACCGACCGGAGCTCCCTGGACGCTGGCGGGAGTGCCAGTGCGTAGAGGCTCCGGAGCAGCTTCACGAGGGTCCCGTGCCAGACTGAGGTTATCTGGGGGAGGGGGGCACAGGCAAGGTCAGCTCTGGGCCCGGGCGCTGAGCCTGGCTCTCCAGCGTCTCTAACATGAGCCTGACTGGGGCGGCTGCTGAAACCAAGGCCGGCCTGCGGCCCACGGGCGGGTGCACCGGAGACCTGCAGGCATGACGGCCAAGTCCAGAGGAGGTCACAGGCAGGCCGGGGGCCTGTCAGTTCTGTCAGCCAGCCTGCTCTTGCTTACAGCAACAATGGTAATTTTTAGCTATTAAACACACCCTGGCTTTTCTTCAGGAAGTAACTGCAGTGCTGAGTCTGACAAGCCCCAACCGCCTAAGCCCTCCCCGCCAATGAGGCAGCCGTGACAGTCCCCTCAGCACAGGTCTCCTGGCCCCCAGCCTCAGCTTTGTCACCTGGGAAATGGAACTGTGCTGCTGAGGGGTGGGGGGAGTACACGGCACCCCACACCTCGCCACAAAGTGAGAGGGAAACACAAGCTGCTGTGCGCAGGCTGGGTCGGAGACGGCAATGAACTGAATCTAAGTCACTGAGACCCAGGCGCCTGCCTCTTTCTGGAGATTTCCTGGACAGTAGGAGGGATTTTTAAAAGAAAGCTTGGTCACCCTTTATTTCGTCAAGGGTCTGTCCCCAGTTTGTTACTGGCTTGAACTCTGGTTACAATTCTGGTCTCCTGAGACTTGCTTCAGTTGTACGTGTTCGATAAATAAGTAGTAATGAGACTTAGAGCCTTGGAGCAAGAGGGGACCCGTCCAGGTGACGTCTACGTGCTGCCTTCTCCTTGCCCTCCCAGATCATCCTCTGAGGATCTGACTGGCTGGACCACGCCCCCCGCTCCAGCTCACGTTTCTAGGACCCTCTATCAGCCGCCCCTGCGTCTCCCCTAATGTGGAGTCTGCACCCACCTGGCTGTTGACAAGATGCAGCAGCTGCAGGAAGCGCGGCTCCTCCAGGAGCCAGGCTTTGTCCGCCGGCCTCTCGGACAGCAGGCGAGAGAGCTGGATGAGGATGAGGGCGGCGTGGTGGTGGTGCAGGCCATGGTCACCTCCCAGCAGCGCCAGGAGCTCCTCAGGCTGCGTGGCTTTCTCGATGAGCACGTCCACCTCCTGGCGCTCTGGGTACGGCGTAAATACCTGTTCCTTCCCCACATGCGACAAGGGACCTGGGAGGGGGGGACTGGGTGAGGTGACTGAGGAAGTCAGAGTCTTATGGGCCACCCCAGCAAGTCTCAGTCGGCCAACTGGAACTGGAGAGGCGGCAGGGGCCAGACGAGTGGCCTCTCTCAGGAGGCACGTGCATCGCTTCACCAGGCGAGCCGCCATGATGGCCTGGGTGGCAGAGAGGTGGGACTCCTAGCAAGTGGTTCCAAGGCCCTGAAGAGAAAGAGAGAGATGAGGGTGATGCAGGGGCACTTCCTGAGTCATAATCAGGACAGAAGGTGACAGATGAAACAGACTCACAGCCACACGCTCCACAAACCAGCCCAATCCTTGTTGTTAACACGCATGTGCGACAGCGTTTTCTGTAGCAAAGATTCTCAATCTTTTCCAGGATGTGACGTAAAGTGTCACAACGCTGGAGCTGTACAGCCCGGGCTGGGGTCTTTCCAGGCCTGGTTGTCGGGACCACCTGAGAGCAATTAAATGGCTCAGGTGCCAAGGAGGTGCAGCCCTCCTGAAAGGGAGTCTGTAAGCAGGGCCTGGCAGCTCCATTTCCAAATGTTACCAGTCCTCAGGATTAAGAATTAAGAAGGACAACGGGGCGAAATAGCTTCAATCAGAATGCTCCTAGAAAACCCTGGACACCCACTCTCTATTCCACAGCTTCTGCTATTATAATACTGAGAGGCAGAGCGAGCGCCCCCCAATCACCACCAACCTACTTACTCACTCTCTCTCTCTCTCTCTCTCTCAGGCACTTCCCAACAGGACCCAGAGCTCCTCCCAGTTTTACTCACCTCTTCTTCCTCCCTGCCTCACTCGCCCTCATTCTAAACAGGCCTCCTGCGCTCACCTGCGACCATAGGACCCTCCACCATAGGACCCAGGAAATCACCCTTCACCTTTCCAGCCCCAGACAAAACCTTTCCTCCTGCAAGCAGCTGTCATGTATCCCAACCACGTTGCTTTTAACAACTCTGTCCGCCAGTCTTGCAGAGCAGCGTGACGAAATGACCTAGGTAAGGCACGTGGCCAGGGCACGATAAAATGTTAACCCAGGCCTCCCTCCTGCCAAAGCGGAGACCGCGTCTGATCTTCGATTTCCCGGAACGTCGTACATGGCCGACATTTTTACGTGAGCGAATGGATTACTGCAGCTGTAAAAGGCTCCGTCTAACTCCAGAGGTTCAAGACCAACATGCTCACGTACGGAGCGCTTCCGATTAAGAAGACGTACGAGCTGGGGAGGACTCGGGGGTCCAGAAGCCCAGCGGGATTTAGGCCACCCCGTCCCCCGAAGATGGGCCCTCCTCCAATGCAGAGAGAACGACCGGCACGGAAGCACCCAGGCCACCTCCCGGAGACCTGACCGTCCCCGTAGCGGGGTTCGCGGGCTGCCACGCGGGACCACGGGGGAGAGGCGCGTGCGCAACAGAGGGCGCGGCTGCAACCCAGGCCAAGCCTGGTCCCCGGCCAGGCCCCTCGGACTCCCAGTTTCCTGCCGCCCCGGCCCTCCGGCCCCGATCCGCCGGCGCCCGTCCCGTCTTCCCTCCGGCCACGACTTCCTGCCCGCCGGCCACGACCCATGGCCCCTTCCCCTCTGCCTGGACACCCGCGCCGCCGCCAACGGGCGCCCCGCCGCTGACCTCCATGCGTCCGGCACCGTCCCCGGCACACGCCGCGTGGCGCGCTCGTTTACGTCACTCGGAGCGCCGCCGGAAGCCAGGCTCGCTGCCCAGCGCGCCTCCGGATCTCTCCCCCGCTGCCATTTCCGGTCGGGTGCCATCTTTGTTGAGGGCACAGGCTACGTGGTGGTAAGTGGAGAGAGCGACGGGGGATGGGCAGTTTAAGAAAAAGGGAGGGAAAGACTAAGGCGCCCAAACAGAAGGCCGGAAGGCGGCGCGCCCTCCAGCCCGTACCCGGTCCTCGCGCGGGCTGTGGTGGGGGGCGGCCCCTTGTTGTCAGCCGGAGCACGGGTTCCCCCGCGCCGCCGGCCGCCCAGTCTCTGCGGCTGCTGTGGTGCGGACTTCCCGCGGGTGGACCGGGGGCCGCCGCTGCAGACCTGGACCCGGGTTTGGGCGCCAGCTGGTGGTCTTCTGCAGAAGGGTAGGCGCAAGGTGCCTAGATCTTGCAATAAAAGGGGGGGTGGGGGAAAGCATTCTTGAATTTTATGTGCAATCTTTGACTTTTAAGTATTGACATTTAATTATAAAATAATGGATAAAGACGAACTGGAACTTTAAGCAAACAATCGGGAGGGTCTGTGGGAGTTTTTTGCCCTCTTACGTAATCTACAGGAAGACTCCCACGTTTCTAATAAAGCTCTGTGGCTCTCACGTCCCCTTCCGTTAACTTTCTTTTCTATAAATACTCCTCCATCTTGGCCTGTAGGCCGAAGTACCCACGTGGTGTGTCATGTCTGCAGGCGCTGGGTTGCAACCCTTTTTCCGGAATACATCCTTTTCATGATGCACCGCCTGGTCCATGTTATTTTCAGTTGACACAATTAAAGTGCAGGGTAAGCCAAGCAGAACGAATCTGAGGCCTATGTATGTGGGCTTGATTATGTTTCTTCCTGCACAACTTTTTATTTTTCATGGAATTAATAATTGCCTTTCCTTTTTAAGGTCTCATGTCTTTATCACAAATTCTACCCCAGATCCTTTACCAGTTGTCTAAATCTTTCCAGAAGTTCTTACACAGCAGATAATGACACAGTTTGATCTTACAGCAGCCCTGCCCTGAGCCTTCTGAGCTCCAATGTGGATTATCTCTGTTGTGCTCCAAGCAGGGCACCCCGGGGTCTCTCTCTGCTGTGGTGGGGAGTGGTCCTCCATGCCGTGCTGCAAGCCCGTTTCCTGCCCTGTATCTCATTTCTCGGTTTATGCCCTAGTTTGGGTGGTGCGCATTCTGCAGGAGCTTTATGAGGAAGGAGGCAAAGAAGGAATTTTAAAGACCTTGCAGATCTAAAAGGCCTTTATTAGAGCCTCCCACTTGCTTGATAGCTTGGCTGGGTATATTTAGACATTATTTCCTGATTTTGAAGGTTTATTCCTTGAATCTCTAGCTTTCTAGCGTCTTGTGTTTCTGCTGGAGTGTGCAAAAACTATATGTGACATGCTTGTTTATTTGATGGTCTGTCTTTCCCTCCTTCCTTTTCAAAATAAATTTCTGACACTGTGATTCTCATCATTCCAGGGTTCTGATATTTCACAGTGACCTTCCTCAGTGTGAGTCCGCAGCTGTTACCTGAGCACATGGCGAACCCTCAGTCTAAAAACTCGGTACCTCCGTCAGGGAATTTATTGTCATTTTGTTGGATATTTCCTTTTCTTGATCTCTAGTCTCTCTTTCTTAAATGTTCACATTTGAATATTTGCTCTTCTGGGCTGATTTCTAATTTTCTATGATTTTCCCATCCTGTCTCTCCTTCTCTTCATCTCTATTGTTTGTTTATTTTTTGTCTCAACTTACTGGGAGATTTTCTCAACTTTAGCCTCCAATTCTTCCCAAAAATTTTCCAACAGTTCCCTTTTGGTGTTTCAATGTTTTTGGTTTTTGTTGTTGTTGTTGTTGTTGTTATTAGGAGAGTTTTTCATTTTATAATCAAGGAAACACGTATAGAGAGATGAAACATATTGAGTGTTTTTTTTTTTAATGCTGTTTATTTTTTCATGATTGTCGTATTTTCTTTTTTCTCTATGAGGATTTTGATGATAGGGATTTGTCCTGTTTTCCTTCTGTCTGTATAGCTGTTACTTTTCTCTCTTGTTACTGTTCATATTGCTTTGGTTTCTGTTATCAGATATCTGCTCACATTTAAGCACGATGGGGAAGGAACTCATCTATTGCTGGTGGGAATGCAAAATGATTCAGCCACTGTTGAAGACAGTTTGGTGGTTTCTTGCAAAATTAAACATACTCTCACCCCATGCAACTGACTGAATGTTTACATCCGCTCTTCCCATTCATATGTTGAAAACTTGTATCCAGGACAGTGGTATCAGGAGGGGCCTTGGGACGGGATTCATGTCCTTATAAAGAGACCCCAGAGGGCTCGTGCCCCTTCCACTATGTGAGGACATAGCAAGAAGTCTGAAGTACAGGGAGTTCCCTAGTGTTGTAGTGGCTGAGGCTTCGGCGCTGCAAACGCTGCGGCCTGGGTTCAGTTCCCAGCCAGGGAACCACCCACATAAAAACAACAACAACAACAACAACAGAAGTCTGCAGTACAGAAGAGCACCCTCACCCCACTGTTCTGGTACTGTGATCTTGACTTTCAGCATTCAAAACGGTGAGAAATAAATTTACATTGTTTACAAGTCACTGAGTTTATGGTATTTTTGTTACAGCAGCCCAAACGGACTAAGACACCCTACGGTCCAGCAGTTGTGCTTCTTGGCATTGACCCGAGGAGCTGCAAAGTTGTGCCACTCAGAAACCTGCACAGGGGTGTTCACAGCAGCTTCATGCAGTTTTGCCAAAAGTTGGGGCAGCCAAGATGCCCTTCGGGAGGTGGGTGGGTAGATAAACTTGGTGTGGCCAGCCATGTGTAGACACGGACCCCACGCCCCTGGGGGTGACTCTCCCTGGATGTGCTGCTGACCCGCCTAGAGCAGCTGAGCCTGTCTGCGACCAGGCCCCACAGACTTGGAGCAGGCACAGCCTGACCCAGTGCCAGATCCCGGATACGTGGAACCCAGTCGCTGCCTCCTGCAAATTCTACGCAAGAGGCAGGACCTGCACTGCTCCTGAAGCCCCGGGCGCATCCTTCCCTCTGTGGCTTAGCATTCCCCATCCTGCTTGGGGATGATGGTCATCCCTCCAGGTGCATGGCAGTACCCCCAGCCCTCCCTGGACGGGGCAGACCTCCTCCCTCCTTGCTCAGAGCGTTGACCTTAGAGAATTGCCAGCTGCCCTAGGTACCCCCATCCTTGCACGTTCTTTGGAGACAACAGGTCTCCTGTCACCCAGACCAGACCAGGAACATTTCCCAGGGACGCAGGGCCATCTCCCAGTGCCTGGGAGGTAGGAGCCTAACTTCTGACCCAAGCCTACTTCCAGCATAAAGGTGTGAGAAGTCTGCTCTTACGCCCGATGAGGCTGTTAGCCAACCCTGGGCCCCCAGTGTGGCCGCGGCACCCGTGGGAACCCCGGGGCTGGGCCCGCCCGACTTCCCCCGGGGTCTGCGCCCTCCTGGGGTCGCCTGCGAGGAGCACCGAGTTTAGTGCTTGTTCAGTAATCAGCCTACTTGCTTTCGCATCCTCCTCTGCGGGCGGGTTTTCTGGGTTGGCAGGAGATTGTGTTCAATTGTATTTCCCCAAACGCCTGGTACCGTGTGGGCTGCTCTGTCGGCCTGGTGCTGGGTGTGTCCCCCACTCCCGTCTGTTGCTTTTTCCCACTCTGTACCCGTAATAACAGAGCTGGGACCCTAAGTATTGTGCTTTCAGAATTCTGAGGGGTCTAGCAAATTACTGAATCTGGGGGGTCATGGGAACCCCACATATGTAGCCAAGTGAATGCAGGCAGCACCTGGGCCTTGAGGCTGCGTCTGCAGTCGGGGGCCTGTGACACTGAGCCCTCGACCGTGGGGCCTGGTTGGAACTCGGGTGGTCAGTGTGAGAAGTCAGGTGAGCTGTGGGAGACCGTGGGGTGTCGGGTGTCCGGACACACGCCTCTGGAGGTCCCCCACAAGCTCCTGGGAGCAGCGTCTGGGACCGCTTTCGCCGTCTCCATGCTCCGAAGCAGTCGAGGCCAGTGAGCTGTGGACAGACCGCAGCCACCTGGAGCCCCAGCACCTGGCAGCCTCTGCCCAGCATTGCCCAGCTCTGAGGGCCCGGTGCCACCTCCTGGCCAGCTGCACACATGTCAACAGGCAGTCCCCTGTTTCCCAGAGCTCCCAGAGGCAGGGCCTGCATGCCTGTCCCTCCCGCCAGGTGCCCAGGACAGATGGACAGAGAGACGTGAAGCGAGCGGGTTTTTATTGGCAGCAGGCAGCGTCTGGGTCCCCGCGAGGAGCCTGGGCAGCCCGGGCGGCTCTCCTGGCAGCAGGGGCTCCCGGGGAAGCCCCTCACTGAAGCTGGTCCTCTGCAGGGGACACGGAGGTCTCAGAGGTGGCACCGCCACAGTGAGGGCGGGGGCTTGCCCTGGGAGCAGGTGCTCCCCCCCAACAACCCTGCACACCCACCCCTCCCAGCCCTCACGGTGGGCGCCCGAAGGCAGGCGGGCGGCAGGGACGGCAGCTGGAACCACACGTCCAGGCTCCTGACCCAGCACTCCTCCCACAGATAGGAGCCCAGCCGCTCCCCACGGGTCAGGGTTCGAGGCTCAGGCCTTGCGGGCAGCTGGGTGGGAGCGAGTCCGGCCAGGCAGGCCTGGGCTTCTCTGCGCCCCTTTGCTCGTGGGACACCCACTCCGCACCCCCGAGGCCACAGCAAGCGCTGCCTCCGGGCCGGGGCGGGTGCTCTGGTGGAGGAGGTGGGGCAGGGGGAGGGGGCAAAGGGAGAAGTCGCGGCCCCAGCCCTAGGGCGCCTCCCCGGCCGGTGTCCTGGGGCTGGGCTCTCCGGGGTGCTGACCTGCTGCGGGGGGCAGACACCTCATGGCACACAGGCTGAAGCAGCACTTCCTGGTGCCGTCACAGTGGTCGTCTCTGGAGCACTCTGGGCTCTCCACGCAGGGTCTGGCGGTCGGCAGGGCCTCCACCCGGGGGCAGCGGCCGGCCTTCTGGACAGGGACTGGGGAGAGACAGGCCAGCCCTCATGGCCCCCACCCCCGGCCTCCCCATGGCACCCTGGTGGCCTGGGGCGCAGGGCTGGGAGGGGGCTGCTGGGGTGTGGTGGGGCTGGAGGAGGGGGTGGGCAGCTCAGAGGGGTGTGCCCCCTCCCCCGGGGCTGGGGCATTACCGATGAGTGGGACCATGCAGGACCGGCCGCAGGGGCTCTGGGCACAGCACTTGGTGCCCTGGGGACAGTTCTGGTCGCTGACGCAGGCGTTCACGCAGGACTCCTCGGAGGAGGAGGAGGTGCTGAGCGCTGGGCAGATGGCAGCCATCCCTGCACACGGGACAGGCGGACAGTGAAGGACAGGAGGCGCGGGGAGTCCAGTCCCCAGCACCCGACACTGCACTTCTGGGAAGGACACAGCACCTGCCAGTGAGGTGCCAGGCGGAGCTGCGACCTCACTCCTGGGGACGCACGCCCCACGCCCATTGGCTGCGGGTCACGTCTCGTCCCGGGACCCCTGCACATGGGCATCTCTGGGCAGCATCTGGATATTCTGCCATCACTGACCCCCATTCTGCACCCTCTGTCCTCTGTCCCCAAGCCTCCAGGCCGAGCAGAGGGAGGTGGGGACGCTCCTGGCACGTCCCCAGAGTGGGGCCCAGCCTACCTGGTGCGGTGTCGGGGGCCAGAGCGAGGGCAGCCTCCAGGGCCAGCAGGGCCAGGGCCAGGCGGGCAGGACAGCGCATGGTGGCGGGTGGCAGGCAGGTGGCAGGTGGTGGCCGGTCGCTCCAGGCACCTTTAAAGGATGTGGCAGGCGGGAGGGGGGCTGGTGCGGCTGCGGCGGGGCCGGGGGGCTTCCTCCTTGGACGGGCCCCAGGCGGGGGCAGGGTCATAAACTCTGGAGAAGTTCCCCGTAAGCCGACTGTTTCCTTCCAGCTTGGAGAGCCAGGCACGGGGCGCACGGACCGTGTGGGGGCGGGGACCCGGGCGCCCCGGTGACACAGCCGCGTGCTCTCCGCGGGCACCGGGCGGGGTGAGGCCCCTCCCACGGGCAGCCCACAGGGAAGGGGGGCAGGGCCAGGAGCTGAGGCTCCCCGAGGGCACCGCACTTCCCTCGTGATGCCTTTTGTCTCTTCCAGAACTTTCTGCGGCAGCGGCTAAGCTGTACGCCGCCAGCCGCGTGTCGGGTGGGGGTGGGGGGCAGTTCTGGGAGGGCTGGCACCGGGAAGCCACCTTCCCAGAAGGCCTGTGCCCGCTGAGTGCCGTGTCCTCGCCCCCTCTGCCCTGAGGGCCTGGACGGGGAAGGGGCCTCAGGGTGGCCTGCGAGCTGATGGTCCAAGGCCCGTGGCCCCCGGAAGGCGCCAGCCCTGAGCTGCCTTGTCCTCTGATGGGGGGCTCCTGTGCCCCCACACCCGCTGGGCAGAGTTCCGGGGCCTCGGCCCAGGTGCCCCCACCCCCCCCAGGGTGGCAGCGCCAGCGCTTATGGAGGGGCGGGGTCTGCACATCCTGGCAACACGATTCCCCTCCCCCGCCAGGGAGGGAGGCGGCATGGAGGCCCCGGGGGCTCTGCGGAGCCGTGTCACCCGCCCTCCTCTCCCTGCCCTGCGCCCCGCCCTCACGACTCGGCCCTGGGAGGACTTGGGGCCCCTCTGCTCAGGCGCGGGGTCCGGGGCCAGGCCGACCACGCCAGGCCCCCCCGGCCCCCCGCCAGGGCCCCACAGCGGGTCGCCAGCCCGGCGCTAGGGCACAGGGTCGCAGGGCCTGGTGGGGTCCGTCCACGGCCTCCTCCGCCTCCTCACGGCCACCGCTTGGCGGCGTCTCCCAGGGACCCCGGGGCTCCGCGGGCAGCGTGTGGGGAGCAGGGCTGTCCAGGTGCCGGAGCGGAGCTCTCTGTCCCCCGCGTCCCTCTCCTGACTTGTCACTGTTTCTAAAAGGTGTCAGTCTAACAGAACTTAAATGTGCGCATTAGGCGTTGTCAGGCGGGGTCCCCCAAAACACTCGTGCCCACTCCCGGCGGGGACGCGCGGGCACGACCGCGCCCACGTGGTCAGCGGGCCCTGGACACTTTCTTTACTTTTAGGGCGCTGTCCTGCTCTGAGGACCCGGCCGCCTCGTGAGCCCCGCTGCCGTCCCCACCCAGCGAACCGCTCGGCTGTCCCACCAGCAAAGCGGGGGGCGGGCTGGCTCCTGCGGCCCCTCGGTTCTGGGTGAGTGAGCACGGAAGTCCCTTCCTAACTTGTCTCTCATGGAGACGCACGTCCCAGCCCTGAGATCTCACAGTGCGCAACTCCGCGGTCCCCAGCGCGTCCACAGAGCTGTGCAAGCAGCGACTACAGCCGGCGGCCACCTGCACCGCCGCCCCGCGCCCGGCACGCACCGTGTGCCTCCCGGCCTGCGGGTCCGCCCGGGCACGCCACACGGGCGGAGTCGTGCATGGAGCTCCGTGTCCTCACGCTCCCGTGCGCTGTGGCGTGTCCGCCCTCTCCTTGTCCGTCGTCACTTTCCGAGTAACTGGCGGCCCCTCTGGGGACGGACGCCGGCTGGACAGGCCAGGCCGTGGCCTCGGTCCCTGCTGCTTCTTAGAAGCCGCTCCTTCTCCACGAGTCCGAGGTCCCCCGGCAGCCAGGGCCTCTCCCTCCTCCGGCCGGGGCCTTGCGGGACATTGCGGGTGCCACGTGTACGTGGGCGGCCAGGCCCGGTGGCCCACTGTGTGGCCGTGAGCAGCGTCCCCGCAGCTTCCGGGACCAGCGGCTGTGACGGCGTGGGGAGCCCGGGGCCGCGAGTCCTGTGTGACGTTCTCGCACCTTCGTGGTCAGGTGGGACCTTGGGGGCAGTGAGGGCTGGTGGCAGACCGCACCTCAGGACACACTTTCTGATCGTCATGGATGCGTTGACTAAGATTTGGAGGCTTAGGCTCAAGGTCCCTGGGCAAACGTCCTGGGGAAGGGCCACCTACGCTGATAGCCTCAGTTGTCCCATCAGTGACAGGGAGGCCCAAGAGCACGCCTCACGCTGGGCATCCGTGAGGAGTCCCCAGGCCTTAAGTCACAAGGGTGCCTCCGAGGTCAGAGGGCAGAGGGCTTCCTGTGGCGTCCATCCAGACTCCGCAGACGGCCGCGCCTTGTAGAAATTTAGGACAATCCAGAAAAGCACAGAGAAGGACCCAGAAACCATGCATGGCCCCCATCCCGGAGCTGTCTCTGATGTCCAGTCCACGGTCACCCTGCTTTCCTGATGCAGGCACATGTGTGTAGGTCACCCCCACGTGTATAGAGACTGTCTCTCCCCCCACCCCGCCCCCAACAATCTCATGGCACTGGGGTCCTGCCCCGGGTGTGGTCACAGTTACATCACACCCTGAGCACCCTTGTGCCAGGTCTGCAGGGGCTGGAGGCCAGGGACGCTGGGCCAGGAGGGGACGGATGCCCGGGGTGGGGGTGGGGGGCGGGCAGGGCGTTGGGCCCCGAGGGCCGAGTGGAGAAACAGAAGTTTCCAGGAACAGAGATGGCCCCCCGGGCAGGGACGTGGGGTTCCTGGGCCCCGGGGGTTTGCTGGGTCTACTGGCCTGGCCTCAGCCCCATCTTCTTCTAAGATGTACAGGTGTCTCCACTGCCCACGGCTCCCCTGGGCCAGGGCGGGTGGGGAAACTGAGGCCCAGCTGTGACCCCCAGACCACCAAGCACATGCTGGGCTGAGCACCACGGTCCCCACTGGTTCTGTGGGTCGGCTGGGTCAGGGTCCCCTCTACACTCTCGGAGCTGAGACCGGGTTAGGGAGGCGCGCCCCTGCACAAGCTGGCCCCTCTGTGGGGGCTGTCACGGCCCTTGAGTGGGGGGTGTCATCAGGGCCCCCGGGGGTGTGTGTGTCCTGTCCTCAGCCCACGGGTCTGCTGCATCCCAGCCACGTCCTGACACAGCACTTGCTCCTCCTGCCTCTTGCTCTAGAAAGTTCTCTCCTCCCACAGTCCCTGCAGGCTGTCAGCCTGTCCTGTGTGGGGCCTCACCTGTGGGGCCGTGGGGGCCATGTCCCGCCCTGTGCCAGCAGCCCCCTCGGGCTCTTGGGGGTCTCCTGGGGTGGTGGGACATCCAGGATGACAGTGGGCTACAGGGTGGTCCTGGTGGCGAGGAGGACGCGGGCGGCTGGGGCCTGGTAGGTCCTCACTGGTCGTCTGCTCAGGTGGGGCTGGCACCTGGGCAGGGACACGGGGAACAGACCCAGGTGTGCGCTGACACACGGCGGGCACCTGCGAGGCTGAGAGGACGGGGCGGGGGATGTCCACCAGCATCGGCTGTCCTGGGGGGTCCAGGTCCAGGGCGCTCCGGGGTGGGGTGCAGGGAGGCCCTCGTCTTGTAATGGTATGTCGCCGACACCATCTTACCCACAATGGCCTCAGGCTGGTCACGACTGGCAGGTACGAGGCAGCCCTGCTGTGGTCACGCGGAGGTGTTCACCTGAAGCCAGCATTGGGACCTGGACAGACAGGCCCTTCTTTGTCTTTTCCCTGTGACTCTGGGACCAAGACGAACAGTCACAGAGTGCCTCTGCAGTAGGGACTTCTGGCACACCCAAGCCCATTTAAGGAGATGGTTCCAGAACCACAGTCACAGTAACCAGAACTGGAAGGGCCACATTGCTCTGCGGTGCTCCCTGTGACAACTGCTGGCCTCCTGCGGGGCGGGGGGCTCCTTCCGTGTTCCCTGAGTCCCACGGGTCTGAGGGAGGGCTCGTGCCCTGCTCCATCGAGACACAAGCCGGGCCCAGGGTGGAGTGTGGTTGAGAGGTGCCCAGTGCTGAGGGGGACACCCCCACACTCAGGACACGAGGGTCCCACAGGCACCAGCAGCTTAAGGACAGGCAGGACAGGCCTCCCAGCCCCCCACAGCCCGCAGTATAGCAGCCAGTGCACCCCCGCCCTGAGCTTTGTCTCCCCTGTGCCAATGCCCAGCTGTGGTGGTGACACCAGACCCCGGGCCGGCTCTCCCTGCTGTGGGCACCCCAACACGCCCAGAAGTTTCCCTGTCGCCCTTTCCCGGTTTACTTACCTGGGAACCTGTTCCTCTGAGCAAGAAGGGGATGAGCAGAGAGTCGCTGCAAAGCACCGTGGATGTGACTTTGTCCCAGGGCCAGGAGGATGCGGGGAACGGGGAGCATGTGCGTTGTGCGTGCGTGTGTGTCATGTGTGTTGTGTGTATACACGTGTACATGTGCATTGTGTGCGTGTGCGTCGTGTGCACACGTGTGCATCGTGCATGCGTATGCATCATGTGTTTTGTGTGTACACATGTGTACATGTGCATGGTGTGTGTGTGCGTGGTGTGCATGCATGTGTGTCATGTGTGCGTGTGCATCATGTGTGTTGTGTGTACACACATGTACGTGTGCATGGTGTGTGTGTGCGTCGTGTGCGTGCATGTGCGTCGTGTGTGCGTTTGCATCATGTGTATTGTGTGTACACATGTGTACATGTGCATCGTGTGCGTGTGTGGTGTGCGTGTGTGTGTGTCATGTGTATTGTGTGTACACACGTGTGCATGTGCATCGTGTGTGCGTCGTGTGCATGCGTGTGCGTCATGTGTATTGTGTGTACACACGTGTGCATGTGCATCGTGTGTGCGTCGTGTGCATGCGTGTGCGTCATGTGTATTGTGTGTACACACGTGTGCATGTGCATCGTGTGTGTGCGCGTTGTGTGCACACCTGTGCGTCATGCGTGCGTGTGCATTGTGCGTGCGTGTGTCGTGTGTACACACATGTGCGTCGTGCGTGGATGTGCGTCGTGCGTGCGTGTGCATCGTGCGTGCGCGTGCACGTGAGCGAGGCTTGTGGCTGCGGTGGCGAGTTCATGGGGACAACGTCAGTCTGGGAAGGTGGAAAGGTGGCGGTGGTGGCGGTGGCGGCACCACGAGGTGGATGTCCTGAGCTGTGCACTTAACAGCGTGAAGACGGTGCATGTTGTTGCAGCACGTGGAGCGTTGAGTCTGGGCCGGGGCGGCTGGGGGACAGCTGGGGGTCAGAGCCCCTCCCGGGCCCTGGCGCGGCCTCTCCGTCTCCCCCTCTTTGGAGACAGACACCCTGCCCCGGCCCGCGCGGGGTCGCGCAGCGCCGCACCGGGGAGGGCGACGCAATGCTTCGGCCCGTCGGCAGGGGGCGCCCGGCACCCGCGCACCTGCGGGAACCCCCGACCCCCGACCCCCGACCCCCGCCGCCCCGTGCGGGCTCCGGGCCGCACAGCCCACGGGGCAGGGCCTGCGCCTCCGACCGCGAGGAAACCGCTGGCGGGCGAGCCGTGCGGCCCGACCTCCGCTCAGGGAAGGGCCCCTGGACGGGAAAGCGCTCTTTCCGAACCATCTGGGGGAGGACAGGTGACCGACTGCGTGCGCCACCCGCGTGTCCGTCAGCGCCGGGGCCGGGGCCGGGAGCCGCGCGGGGACTGGTGCGGGACAGTGGGCAGAGAATCGGGAACGCGGGGAGGGGGTGGCCTGCCAGGACCCAGGACCGCAGCTGCAGGGGCTGCTGGTTAGCGCACCCCCGTGGACGCTGCGCCCCGGGAGGCGCTTGTGCAGTGCAGGTGCTGCCTGGGCGCCAGCGCCAGGGGTGAGGCTGACCGACCGCAGTCCCGGGTGACGGGGCGCAGCGGGGGAGGGGCAGCTGGTTCCTCCCAGGGGTCTCAGACCCTGGGGTCCCGCAGCGCAGACAGCGAGGGGCCCCGTCCCGGGATGGGGGTGTCCCTCCCACCCCCGGCGACACCCTCAGCAGCGGCAGGGGCGTGACCAGGCCTGCTGTTTCCCAGCACCGCACCCGAGCATCCTGCCGTGCCCGGAGCACCCTGTAGCACGTCTCACCCGGGGCCTCAGACGAGACAGTGAAACCCAGGGAGCCCAGGCAGGTCCAGCACAGCGAGATGGAGGGGACATTTTATTTTATTTTTATTTTTTTGGTATGTGGGCAGCTCCCTGGCTGGGAATCGAACCCAGGCCACAGCGTTGACAGCCCCAGCGCCGAAGCCTTAAGCCACTGCACCACCAGGGAACGGAGGGGACCTTTTAGAGCGTGTAAGCACAAGTGACTACGACGGCAGCGCCTTCACAGAACCCCAAATCCCCAGGAGCAGGAGCTCCGGCCGGGATTTAATCAGCTCGTCCAGATGGCCGGCCGGAGATCACCCTGTGAACACACACGAGCTGCACGGACATGAAGGCCCCTGAAAACCATGCAGACTTGAGGGGCACACGGCACCATCCGACACGAACCAAAGCCATGGCCGTAATTGGAAAACCCAGTCAAGGGACAGAAAGTGTTTTTAAAAATGTGACAGAAAGAGGTTTCTGAAATCAAGGAAGCCGGAACGTACTGACTGAGCAGGCAGAACTAGGAAGTAGTCTAGAAAAAAAATCCATTACTAAATGGACGTGTTATGAAGTGGGCACGTTTTGGTTTAAATTATTGAACTTTAAGTGAACAGAAAAATTATTTGGTTTTTGAGGTAGAAATGCAATTCATATACAAGGAGAAGAAAATCAAGCCAACTACACACTTAGCAACATTCAAGGTAAAAAGACTATTGAGCAATTGTCTGGGGCAATTAAACTGTCACCCTAGAATGGTGGACTCAGTAAAATTGTTATTAAGTATAAAGGCCATGGGAGACATTCTTGAAAATCTCAGGAAATAGACAATGAGTACTTTCTTGGGAAAAAAAGTCCAGTGAAGCGATCAGTTGACTCAAAGTTGAGTGAAGAGGCCACACTCAGGGTTGGACGTCATTGATCAATGGAGCAGCTTCCAGAAAGTTCTGAGGGAAGGAAAGCATGACCCAGGAGTTTTATGCCCAATCTTTCTTTCACACACTAAGGCCAAAGAGAGTTGGTCTCCAGGGAACCAACCTCAGGGAAGAAGTCACCATGGACCTTTCCTGAAAACGATGTGACAGTGAAATCCAGCAAACCAAAAGGTAGTAAAAACAGAGACTGCAGAAAAGGACGGAACTAGAGAGAATATGGAATCTATGTGGCGAGGGTGGGGGGGTGGGGTTGGATTATCGAATTTCATGTAAATGCTGTGTACCAGGATGAAACATAAAGTTTTCAAACATTTGTAAGGGGGTGGAGGCAGAGAAAGTGTGTAGGTTCTCATGGCTCCGACTCCAATGTGTTGTGTAGTAAAAAAAAATTTAGGCATCTAAATGATCTTTTTTGGTGATTAAACATTTATCTGAGGTTCAGCATTTAATCGTTTCATTCCAATTTCTTTTTTTAAAATATATTTTAAGAAACTTACTGTATTTTTCTGAGTATAAGATACCCCCCCCATATAAGATGACCCCAACTTTTCTAACCCAACAGTAAGAAATCAGTATCAACTGATTACTCCTGTGTGTAAGATGACCCTTAATTCTTGGTCTAACAATTTTAGGCAAAAGTATCATCTTAGGGAGTTCCCTGGTGGTGTAGTGTCTAAGGCTTCGGCACTGTCAACGATGTGGCCTGGGTTCGATTCTCAGCCAGGGAACCACTGACATAAACAACAATAACAACAACAAAAATAAAATAAAACATCAAAAATTAAAAAAAAAGTATCATCTTACACATGGAAAAATATGGTAAGTTAAAAAAATTGAAATTGAAGTTAGTGTAAGATGATTCCATCTCAATAAAGTTCAGTTTCTCTATCATCTAACATTCATCTATCTATCTACCATCGATCTACCCACCTATCAATGACCTTTCTACCTCCTAGCTGAATGTATGTGGTATTTCTGTTTTTGTGACACTGTCTCTGTCTAGCCTGCCTTCTGTGCATGTGTGTGTAAGCAGTGACAGACACTGGGGTCATGGTCATGGTCACGGTCATGTGGCTTAGTCTGTGGGGGCTTCTGTAACAAAATTCCACAGATTATGTGGCTTTAGCAAGAGGAGTTTTTCTCTCACAGTCTGGAGGCTTGGAGTCCAAGATCAAGGTGCTGGCGATTGCATTCCTGGTGAGGGCTCTCTGCCTAGCTTGCAGACGGCCGCCTTCTTACTGTGTCCTCACATGGTGCAGTAAGAGAGAGGGAGAGAAAGAGAGAGCAAACTCTTTGGTGTCTCTCTGGATAAGGACACTCGTCCTACTGGATCAGGGCCCCACCCTTATCACCTTATTTACATTAATTACCTTCGTAAAAACTCCATCTCCAAATATGGTCGTATGAAAATTTGAGGTGTCAAAAATAGTCAGTCCATAACACATTGGACAAAAATGTTGTTTCCTCTCTGTGCTTTTCTATATGTCTGGAGTATCGTATAATAAATGTTACATATTTTATAAAATTTTATGAGTCATTATTCTAAAAATGTAAAGCTGAGGTTATCGATTTTCCTGGGAGTAAGAATAACCAGTATCGTCTCTATAGCTTTTTTACATGACTTACAAGCACCTGCCGATCAGCTCACGGTCAGCAGAGAAACAGGCTCACAGAGGTTCTGGTGTCACAGTGAGTGTTCGAGTCCGAACTCAGGTCTGTATTGTTTATCGTCTCTATTTTTCTATGTAGTAAAGGCTGTGCATGTCAAGGCAGCTCTTTATGTGTTTACAGGTTCAATAATCAGGTTCAAGGTCATTCCACACAGTGAAAATCAATTTGATCCTGAATTTGGGAAGAAGACAAGACAGCTTTGCTGCCTTGACGTTATTGTTATAGCAGGAGGGAATGTTGTGCCCCAGGTGACGGTGGCCTCTATGTGGCTGTAGGGACACGGAGATCAACTTTTGGAGAGCTGTGCAGGGTCAGTTCCCTTGCCACCTGGTCTCCCGTGACCGAGGAGGTCCCTGGGCTGGGTGACTCCGAGGCCACAGTGGCTCGGAGATGCCCTCTCTTATGTGCTCCCAGCACGTCCCGGTCACACATGCCCCTTTTTCTGAAATTTCTGAGGGCCAGGTGCCCTGGAGGCTAAGACTCGGGAGCACGTTTGGGTGGCACGCCTCCTCTCTGACCCCTCCAGGTGACACAGAGTCAGCCTCAGCCGTGTCCCACTCCTGAGCTCGTCCTCTGCTTCGTCTCCGTGTCCCTTTCCTCAGAGCTAGGGCTGCTCAGGTAGACCAGTTCTCCGCCTGACACAGCGCGATCACCGGAGCGTCTCAGGGACACGGAGCTGCCACTTCTCTCCCTACCTGACCCGCCGCCCTGTGCTGCTTCTGGGCAATTGGACAGTCGTGGCCGCCTGACAGGGGGCGGAGCATAAGACACGCTTCCTGGGTGACACGCCCGTGGCTCAGGGCTGTGCAGTCACACCAGGGGTCAGCAGCTTCGAGCCATTGGGCCGACCCCTGGGCACGAGTCCCCGTGCCTTCCAGCGTGTGGCTGTGCAGAGCGTGGGCTGGAGGGCCGCTGGGAGGAGGTGCCCGCTGTGCAGTCAGCGCCGGCAGGGGCGAGGGCCCGAGGTGACGTGTCTGCACGGTTCTCACACACTCGGGGCCCGGCTGTCCCACGCCCGGCACCCGGCTCCCCCACACCCAGGGCCAGCTCCCCCATGCCCGGCGCCCGGCTCTCCCACGCCCGGGGCCTGGCTCTCCCACGCCCGGGGCCGGCTACCCCACGCCCGGGGCCCGGCTCTCCCACGCCCGGCTCTCCCACGCCCGGGGCCGGCTACCCCACGCCCGGGGCCCGGCTCCCCCACGCCCGGCTCTCCCACGCCCGGGGC
>PVJL010014390.1:0-28257 GCA_004026885.1 Lyroderma lyra | reverse complement strand
AGTTGTCCTAACACCGGTGTGATGCTATTATTTTATTTTTTATAAGTTTTTATTTTGTATGTTAAAAAAACACTGACATTAATCCAAGATCTTTTAATAGCTTTCTTTGCTATTCATTGATGTGAATAGAAATTCTGGTATTTTATACCTTGCACCTTTCTCAGGATAGGGTTTTGCTGGGCCTTTTTTTTTTTGAGGGGCCCAAAATACACTAAATCCTAGCTTTGCTTTAAAGTTCTCAGGTTTAAAATAAAGTGTGGGGCTCTCAGTGCTAGGGAATAAAAGTGTGGGACTCAGTGCTCGGGAGCTTCTCAGCACAAGTGTGTTAATAATAACCTAAAATGGATGAACCACAGAGGGTCCCAAAGCTTAGCATCAATAAGTATGCACAGTCCTGGATTCTTACTCTCTTTATTTTGGACATTTCCCAAGAAAAACCTCTTCTGGGAGATTACTGGCATTTACTAACTCAGTAGTGGTGAGAAAAATAATGAGAAGCTAATTGCCATGTGATCGTCTTAGCTGTTAGCTCGAATTGTCATCACCACCAAGTTTTGCAGAGCATTTTCAGTTCAGCATGACTCAAGTTTCAAGTTTGCCCACCACTCTGAAAATAATTCAGGAGTCTTCTTTGTAAATTTATTCTCCACTAATATGATGTGTCTTGAACTAGTTTTCTTTTTACTGTGCCCGCCTTCTCAGTAGGAACTGTTCTGTCAGACATCCAACAAAATCAGTTTTTTAATCACATTTGCAATGTCTTCCTGTAGTTGGGGAATAGCAGTCATTGGACTGATTGACTTCAAGGTGAAGGAGAAAATTAAGGCTCTGCTTCCCTTAAAGCAGCCATGGGGTACATTCCTTCCATAATGACATTTTCAGATTGTTCTGCACTTGTAAATAATACTGGTTCACACCAGGCATAAACACTAGGTAGTCTTCCTCCAACCGATGAAACACATTCTTCTCCACGTGGAATTCAATAACCCAGCATTTTAATTCTTTTATTTCTACTTGTAACTTGTAACTCAGACTTTCTGTCAGACATAAAATAAATGAAATGAAATAAAAAATAAAATAAAATAAAATTAAGAGCTTCGATCTCTTTGCAAAGGATTACTTTGGTAGTGGAAGTGATGTGCAACATATTTGTGTTATATGCCTGCTATAGACAGCAGTTTAAGGAACAATAACTCATTTTGCATGTTAGCTTAAATTAAGAAATATGAGAGTGAAAGATGAAGATAGAGATTGAGAGAAACAGAGAATATAGAAAATAAAACTTACCTGGCAACCTTCGGCTTTGTGAAATATAGCATAATTGAACTAAAGAAAAGCAAAAATTTTAAAATAACTCTTTGCTTAAAAAATCCATTATTAGCCTAGTCACTGAGTCTTTGCTGACATTATTACATTTGGATATTTTCTGAAAGAGAACTAATGATTTCAGAAGGCCAACTCTTCCCCAGGCATGGTGAGAAAGGAAGGGATTGAGAAAGTAGATCAGATCAGAGGAGAAGAATGAGAGGTTCAGAAATTGTTGAGCCTTGGGAAATCAGGAACCTCAAAGGGGAGATAAACTCTACAGTCCATGGCATGGAGAACAAACTATATGATTTTTGTTATTTTTTCCAAATCCCAATACTGTGAATTCTGAATAATATTGAGGTTCAGAAGTGAGCAATTACTTGAAGTTTACAACAGAGGAGAAAAAAAATGATACCAGAAGAGTTCTATCTAATTTCAGAATTTTTTAAAAAGCAGTATTAAGTATTAATTAAAATTCATACTTCAGTTTTACAAAGATATTTTATCTACCTATTTGATGGACTCTTCTAATTATAACTCATTAGTCCCCATTTGGAAGTCAATAACAGAGTGTACAATTATATCATCATGGCTTTTAATACTTATAATTCCTATAATTCTAGCATTAACCTTTTCACTGATATCTAGCTTAGGAAACAGAAAATAACATCTAGTTGTAATGTTGAACCTTACATAGATTAGGATTTGTAAATTTATAACTCATTTCTGAAGAGTTTCTAGTAACTATTTCTTATGTAGACACTGCAAGATGGTCCAGTGGAGTAAACATGTTTTATTGTTCTCATGACACCCTATGTAATGCTAGATGGAATGTGGAAATTTACAAAATTTATATTAAATTTTTAATTGGAGTGAATATGTAGTATTACAATAAATTAAGAAAGGATAAAACTTTGATAAGTAGTTCTTACTGAATTATTCTTCAAAACTATGTTCTGATCTTAAAATCTAATTTATATTTACTCATCCAAACAAGATGGAATAACAGGTACAGATTTGCCTCCCCACCTGAAACAACTAAAAAAAGTTATAAAATAAAAGTTTTCAGAAATATGACAACTCTTCCAATGCAAATTAATTTAGAATGAGTGATGACAAACAAGCAAGTCACTAGGTTTAGGGGTTGTAAGGAATATTACAAAAAGAATGAGGAGACTGTTGTTGGTATCATGCCCATATCTATTATCTTGATTGTGGCGATAGTGTCAGCAATACATCTGTATGTCCAAACTTACCAAGTTCTGTGTTTTAAATATGTACGCTTTACTTTACATACATAAGATATCAATAAAGCTGTGAAAATACAGTCCTATTAACTTAAATGTATGAATAAGGAGATTCCAAAAAGTTACAATTCTAAGCATACATAGGAGTAGTAAGAATTTTTTTAAGCAATGTTAACAGGACTACATGATGAATACAAACTGTATGTAGAGATAATTGACACTTCTGGTATTAATAACTTTTATAATGGTGTTTTAGAACAAAGGGCGTAATGGCCTTATCTCCTTTTGCACTTCAAGTTACTAATACATGGGCAATAACTAAACGCTTGATTTTTGTCTCCTTCAGTGTTTTAGAAACTCCTTACGGTCAATTTGATTATTTTCACGTGGGCCAAACAGGTACAATCCTTGGTTTTGTGGGGTAGGAATTGTCATATTGGCATATAAGAAACTATAAACCAAACAATAAGTGACCTCTCCATAATTTACACAGTAGTGACAAGAAAGACATATAAACTAACTATAGCACAATGCAGAATGAAATACCTTCCACTAAGTGTACATCTTCATCTTGGTGGTAAGGCAATGCACACACAGGACTCATAAATTCTGAAATGAAGCAGGGATAGGGACAGAGCGGGTTTCACAGGCCGATGTGAGGGAACTTCCAGTGATGGGCTCTGATGTACGTGCACAGAAAGGGCTTAAGGAAGTCCTTGCACCTATGCGATGACTTTTGGAGCTGCCTCTTCTCCTAGGCAGCTGTCAGTCACCATTTGTTCTGCCCTATACATTCCTAAGGAGTCACTGAGTAGGAGAGGCTAATGCTTAAGCTCAGACGAGGTGTTCTGTATTAGCTAAACTTCGGAGTAAGAGACGGCAAAATACTAAAGTCATGTACTTCTAGCCAACTTCTTAAATCACGTGGGCACAAAATATTCCAGAGATCATAGCAGTTCAAACTACACATAGCAGTAACTCACCCAGTCAAGTTTTTAATTACCTCAAAAACTTGAACCAACACTGAATTCTATCAAAAGCAAAATGAATGTACATTAATCACAGAATATTTTAGTCACATGGCATCTTTCAGCCCAGGAAAGTTCACAACCCCTGGGTCTGTTTCTCATCACACTTAACCCAAGGAAACAGGATAGCAAGTAGCTTTGAAGCAGTTGAATGGGAGAAGGTTGAGTGTTTAATTTAGACAGAGCTAACCGTAGTTGCAGAAAGCAAGCACTTTCTTTTTATTAGGTCTCATTTCTGGAGTGGCTGTATTATTTTCTCCCTAGTGATGAAAAAGTGGGTGATATAGCTTATTTACAAATTCACTAATATTCTGGGCTAAAAATAAGTCTTGAGTAAAACTGCTAACACCCACCTAAAAGGTGACTCACTATTGGAAAATGTGTTAGTTTGTAATGACAAATTTGTGAATATGTTTATTATTCCTGAGTAACTGGTTTATTAATATTGCTAACAAATAAAATGATGGGAAAGGAAGCACACAGGTCTATGCTTCACCTTTTGTATTGATAACAGACTAAATAAACCAAAACCTTTTCCTGATGTTCAAAGCAAGATACTGGTAGAACATCCTTTATCTCTTAGCTGTTGCCATGGTAATGCAGGCCAAAGGAAGAACTGAAGCCATAACAGAATAAGCATCAATTTTCTATCAATAACTATTATAAGATACTCTTCTTATATGAAAACAGCAAGTCTCAAACTATGCTCCCTAAACCCTCTTGAAGATTGTCCTCTTGAAGATTTATTCCAAGTATTTTGCAAATAATGAAATATTTTCTTCCAAAGAATCAAATTCTTTGAGGAGTTTCTGAAATATATCACTTTTATATATTGGGGATTATTTTCAGGATTTCATTGTTTAAAAATATTATCTTCTAAATACCTTTTAAAACAACTCTATTAAAAGAAGCATGCATACGACTTTGAAAAAAGAATAATTTTATTTGACATTTATAGATAAAATGTAATTTAAAGAAAATTGTGTGTTTAATAAATCATCTCCAAGATGATCAGCCCACTCCTCTTTACATTTTATCATACTGAGTGAGACTTGGCTTGAAGAAATTATTTCTTGTCTAAAAGCAGGATTGAAACTAAGATCCTATAGTAAATTCAGGGATAAAACAGAAGACTGGCTGTTGACTCATTCTGAAATATTTAATGGACTCTTACTCTGATCTAGGCCTCATACTATGCTAGGATCATCTGAGTGTCTGTTTTCTGGTGGATGTCAGATCATGGAGAGAGACATAAATGTAAATAAATGCAGCTGTGACATTCTCTGGCCAATCACTCAGGCATGATGAGATTTATCTTTCCAATTTTAAGTCAAATTTAACTTAATTTTTATTTCAGGTCCTGCTCTGTGGAGATGGTGACTTCATGGTGTTCATGTGCCCTTTCTCACCAACAGTAGCATTCCCTGGGCTTCTAGCTTGCTTTGGTAACTTAATGCCAAGATGTTGGAGAGGGGATGTGTCCATCAATTACTCCATATTTCATCCCACCCTACAGACAGTTGAGGAAACATCTATTCCATCCAGTATGAGCATTTTCCCACACAGCATTTGTTAAATTGTTCCCTGCTGCTGTTCTCAAGGGCCCGTTTGATTAAGCAGCTCTCTCGGCTCATCGTGTGTCTTTCCTGGGCACACTCAGGGTTTGGTTTATGATACTCAAAAACCAGACAAAGACTAACTGTTAACTAGGGATATAAAGGTTAAGAGAGGGAGTAAAAGTAAATAACAGTTGAAGTACATAGCAACTGGCTAATTATTTCAATCCCATTACCTTAATATAAGGAACTGCGATAGAATAAGGTAAAAGTTAAAAAAACAAAAGTGGTCAGGGCAAGATTGGCACAAAACAATATCAAAAACAAAACAAAAGGATCAGGATTCATGAGGATAGAGGGGATATTTGGTGCTTACAGAAGGCCTCCTAGATCAGTAGTAAATGCCCATTGATGTCTACGTAGTCTGAGTTCTAATCTAGCTCTACTGCTCTGGGTTTATACATCTATATCACACATTCTTTGTCCAAACTTTTCAACAGAGGAGTTTATCCTTAAGAGAGAGTCTTACTGGGCTTATTAGCCTGTCTTATATAAAAGTCTAAAATAGCATCATATCTTTTTGAAAAATGTTCTGATGGATTTTTAGTGATGGAGCAAGATGTAGCTAGAACTTGGGACTTAGTAGGGTGAATTCTTAACTAAATGTAACTGGAGAATTTAACATAATTAGTTTCTGTGACATTAAACATTGTCATGTATAAAATTTGGCTAAGAAAAAAATAGGGTGGTTGTTAGGATATTAAATTAAAAAGTGAATACATCGCCTAACACAATACTAAAAACATGGTGATTTAACATTATGGATAGTAATAATGATAAAAAACGTAATGCCCCCCTAATCAGAAGATGCTTCATACATGTGAATCGTTGTATTGTAAAATTTTAAAGAAACCACAATCAATCTAATGATGTTATGACCTCATAAATTCATAAAACTGGAGGGGATCCAAATCTCTCACCTTTAGTAGTAATTAATAGGCTTTTAAAAATATATATATATATATACCTCAAAATAATTCAAAACCTTAAGTGCAGAATGAATTAGCAATTTTTCACTTTTGGAATGTTTGACTTTTAGCCTTTTAGCTGATCAGTAAAATGTAATCATGTTAAATTTAGAGGAAAAAAATAACATTTCTCTTTTTTAGTTAATACATAGTGCAGCAGTTTTATTCAGAATTTAACAATATACCTAAGATGTGTATTTAATAAAAACAAAACAAATACGAAACAGGCAAAAATGTCAATATATTTTACTTTATGCATATCAAACTGAATAATTATCTGGATCAGTTCCTAGTGTGAAACTTAAATAGTATGACCTTATCGTAGATGGCTGTAATTAATCTCTAATTAAATATTTTATAATGGATGAAACCATAGACCAATATCTTAGAAGATGAGAGTCACTAAGACTAGATTTCAAAAGACTAGACTTAGAAGATGAACATAATCTAAAGGAATTTAAATTATTCGTGTTATAGCCTCAGACAAAAATTTTCTCGTTTGACTATTTTTTTTTTCAGAAAGATATTCCAGCCATTTCTGATTAAGACAAAACAAAACAAAAACAAACTAACAAGCAAGATAAAACAAATAACACAACTGGGTCTAGACACCAGATGTATTATAGCAAATGGTCTGGTGGGTGGAGGAAAGAGAGAGGCTGGTTGAAGATACCAAACTTTCAGCTATAAGATGAACAAGGCCTGAGAATATAATGTATGACATGATGACTGTAGTTAATAACACTGCATTGTTTATCATTGAAATTTGCTAAGAGACTAGAACTTAGGTATACTCTCACACAAAAAAATAAATATGTGAAGTAAAATTTATTAGTTAACTCAATTGTGGGAATCCCTTCACCATGTATACATATATCAAATTATTACATTTTACACTTTAAACATTTTAAAACTCTATTTCTCAATTTTACCTCAATAAGACTGAAAAAAAAATAGTTCATTTAAGTTACAGTAGCAGACACTGAAGGAAAACAGTCTGGTTTGAACGAAGACTGGATAAATTTTGAGAAGAATATTTTAACATTTTTGTTGGATTAAGCCATGAAAGAAACCACTTACAACTAAATTATTTTAAATACAAAAGTTACTCTGTACATTCTAACCATGAGAAACATCTTATTGAAATCTTAACAAAACAGAAATAGACTCATAGGTACAGAGAACAAACTAATGGTTGCTAGATTGGAAGGGGGTTGAGGACTGGCTTACAAATCGTACTTTGGAAGGCAGTAAAGACACATTGAAAGTGAAAAGTGAGAGCTAATATAGCTCATTTGTGAAGGATCCAGTCATTCATAATGTACAATAGGTTTTATAAAATATAAACTTCATCTTTGTGTTCTTTTCCTCATAACTGATAAACTGAATTTGACATTACTCAAATCAATTGCAATTTCATATGAGTTTAGTTTTCTTGGTCACATGGCATTATAATCTATTTATTATTAAGATCAATTTTCTGGTTGAGTGATGAAACTTCGGAAACATACAAACTATTTTGCCCAGGAGTAAAGGCCTGTATTTTAATGAGACCGTATTTTTGCAATAGTTTTTCTATTATACTTTAAACAGTCTACTAGTGTTTCATCATTTTTTAATGTCTGCTCCAGTCTGATTTTCTTCCCACTAAGCTCAAAGAATTCACCTTTATTAATATTTGTGCTACCTACATGTTGTCAGTGACCCAGTGACCGATTCTTAGTTACTTGATATTTCTGCAGTATTTCATCATACTATCTATCCTTCTTTAAAAAAATTTATTTTAAATTTTAATTTTAGGTCACCATACTCTCTTAGCTTTCTTCCTATCTCATGGACCACTCTGTATTCTACTTTGCAGGAATTCTCCTTTTTTTTTGAAAACTTCAAATGTTGTAGTGTTTTTTGGTCTTAAGACTTGGACTTCTTTTTGTCTTTTTATACTCATTTTCTCTGGGATGTATAGCTTTAAAAACAGCAAAAACTCTAAATTTTAATCTCCTGCTTGGAATTCTTTTCTACATTCATCAGTCTAATCACTTGCTTGAAATTTCTGCTTAGATCTAGTAGGGATCTCAATCTTACTATGTCTTTAGCCTAAAGTTTGATATTTATACTGTCATATGTGCTCTTTTCCAAGTATTTTCATTTTTAGAAAATTATATTGTCTTGAAATATATCCCAAACAAAGTTTTCTCACTTTCACTTCTGTTACCCCAACCAACCTACCAACTTTTGCCTTGATTATGCAAGTCTCCTAATCTGTTTCACTTCTTCCACTTTTCTTCCTACCCACACTGTATTCTTTCATACAATGGTCAGTGTAACTATTTTAATATAAAAGTCTTGTTTCTAACTCTCTGAAAGTATTCCAATTCCTTCCAATGAATTACTGTTCTCCTTAGGATCTGGTTTTTGCTCCACTCAAACTCCATCTCTTTTATTTTTCCCTTTGCCCACCATATTTCAACCACTTTTCTGTTCCTCAAGCATACTGAGCAGGTTTCTGACACTTCTCGAAAATCTCTTTCCCTAGAAAAACACAAGCCTCTCCTCTTCACCTTATGCATGCCTCTGCTCCAATAGGAACCTCTTCCCTTATTCATCTGGTTCAAAACAGTCACTCTTATTTATTCTCCATTTACATAATAAGCATGCTACTTATCACTACTTGACATTATCTTATTTACATATTTGTTTTAAATGTTTTATTTTTTATTATCTGTCTTCTTCACTAAAAATAAAATCTAAAGAGGAAAAAGACTGCACCACATATTCATAGAAGAAAAATGACTGAATCACAGACAGACAGAATGAATGAATGAACGAATGAATGAATAATGTTCATTTTTCTTGACTCCTTTCTCCATCTAACTAGATTTCTTCATGTAAGTACAACTTTGGAAGTCTAGTCATAGTGACTCTAATCTTACACCTTGGGAACCAGGAACTTAAAAAAAAAGATTGGCACAATATTTAGAGTAACATTAGTGTTTATGTGACTTGTAGTAACTGGCACTAATACTGCTATAGAAACAACAATCTGGCTACCATGTTTTTAGAATGACTAAATATTGTGCACTTCAGCATGAGAGATTGCTAGAAAATTTATTGGTCTATAGGATGGTCACTTCATAAAAAATAACAAACAAACAAACAAAACCCCTACAACTTCAATGTGATAAGGTGAGCTGATAGAACTTTTGAGGTTTTTAAGATGTTTTAAACAATATTTAGTTGTTACTTTCCCAAAACACTGAGAAATATTTTCTAAATGTTAATTAAAAAGTGTTAAATACAGTATATGAAGAAAATAGTTTCCATATCTAGGTAACTTTCAAGAATTTCTATGCCTTTGGCATAAATAAACAGCTATAGAATATGTTTATCATGTTACTACTATAGAAATCTTAAATATTACCAGGGAAAAAAATTACTGAATATTAACTCCCTAGTGGATAGTAAGTCCCTCATAAAAACAATTTACTTGGGGAAATGTGATAATGTTTGGTTAGCACTGTCTGTGAATTTAACAATAGATTAACAACAGAGATTCTAGACCATCATTATCAGTAAGAATGAAGACTTAGGCAAATTAAGTGAAATCCCTTATATTTTAAAGTTCTAGGAAGCAGAAACAAACACAAAGATTTCTTGTATAATCTGACTGAAATATCCAATGATAATCAAGTTTCTTTTACCATAATATCCTAAAAGGAATATATACAGATTCCATCCATTCTGCAAAAGTTAGCACTATTGATTCATTATGAATGACTATTTAAAACTCTGGACTTCACGTTTCTTTCATTTGCTGCCAACCCATTGGGTCCCAACTCTTACCATGTAAAACCCCTGAAAAAGATATCTTGCAATGTGATTCCTTGACTTCATATATGAAAATACAAAAAGACAAGCATATTCAAAAGCTGACATGTGTACTTGAGGCCATCTATATCACCATTCATCTTTTTATTTCTGTCCAATTACAAGGTTATTATATTCACAAAGACACAAGGCTTTAAGTAAATTAGCTCATCAAAATGGTTTCGACATGCCAGAAACCACATTGCAATCACAACGATTTTTCTGAGTAAATCTCCTGAAAATTTTTCTTCTTTCTCTCACATCTTTTATCTTTCCTAGATGATTCAAGACTAAATAAAGTCTGACTTTTTTTTTAACCTAAATTTATTATGGAGTAAATTAAGCATAATTCTCAATGCTCAATTAAGAAAGAGATTGCATATCTAAAATGTATCACTGTCTTGTAGAAATCTAGAGTTTGCACTGAGCTAGTAAGAGAATCCTCTGACCACGTTGTGCTAAGTGATATAAAACACAGGAATCCTAGCATCTTCTAGATGTTAGTGAGGACCTTAGGGTACTCTAGGCTGAAACCATGGAGTGTTATGCAAGAGTATATGTACCTTTTATAACATCTGCCTTTTATCAATGGTGGCTGAAAAAATATGTCTATAATTAATTTTAAATGTTTTCAGGTTTTAATAATGAAATACTTATTCTAAGTGCAATATGCAATTATAAATGTATTTAGAAATAAGAAATTTTCATTTTCACTTAATGAAGAATTCATTTCTCAGCAAGCTGATGTGCTTTTTATTTGTGTGAGCTTGTCAAGGGGCTGTTCCTTTCCTGAATAATGCAGTTTAGTTACACAACCAGGCAGCTTTCTCTGGCTGATTACACTTTTTTTTTTTATTTCTTTGTAGCTACCCTTGGAAGTCTCTGATATTGTAGAAGCAAACTGACTGGTGTATCTCTGATATAAAATGTTCTGCTTTGGATGAAAGGAATTCCCCAGAGGAGGATTTTTAAATCCCTTTTAGATATTTCTTCTGGCTGTTAATTCTACATTCATCATTTTGTCTATGACTGTTACGTGTGCCATACTTCAGTAGAAGTTTTGATGGGTGATTTTTAACACCTGCACACTCATAGATTTACCCACTTTCCTGATAATTAGGGTCTGCATTTTAATTGTTCTCTTGCTAGTGTATAGATTGGTTTTAATGATTCACTTAAATTCTTGCTCCAGTTCATGCTTTCTTAACAATTATGTATTGTTACCTGCTATGCAAACTCCTATACCATTTCTTGATGAGCATACGACAATGAATAAAGCATACGTGGCCCTATAGCTTCTAAAACACTAATCTAATTATTTAAATACAACTATCATAAAAATGATATAGGGGCAATTTCATTTTGTAATTCTATTTCAAATAATGGTATTCTTCGCTTGTCATAGTCAAAGAATACCACCAGATCCCACTGAGTAAAACAAAATTAGTATTACTCATCTCTTTAAAAATTGGTCATCTTAAGGCTTAGTTTAAAATAAGTGAGCTGGTCTCCATAGGCAAATATAATAATAATAATAATAATAATAATAATAATAATATCTATACTATGAAAAATATGAGGAGAACATTTTGTGCAGTGACTTTCACTTCAGGGAATTTTTGGATCAATTAAAGTTGTCATAATAAATGGTGTGGTGCTCAGCCACTTAAGAATGAAACCGCAACAACAAGGTGGGCATACTGCTAACAGTTATTGGCTACTGGTTTTACATTGTAGTTGATGGAACTTTAATACACATTAAAACTAATTCCACTTTGTCAGTTTGCATTTGTGTGTTTGCTTTTGTTTTGGATGCTTTTATTTTCTCCAATTCAACTGTAATCTCTGTAGGCACTCAAGTGAATATTAGATGTTTCTTACTTTAATTTATTCTCTAAATGATGTGCCAAAAGAACACATGTTCTTTACTATGATCAGAAAGTTTATAAATGAAGAAATTGTGTTATTTTTAATAACTGCAGGCTTTTTTAGTCCTTGAAAAACATACCTAGTTGCTTAGATAGAAAATACATTTTAAAGTATAATAAAATAGAAAAAGACTCTTGTTATGACACATCCTATTTAAAAAAATCTATGTTCCAATTTGAACTTGGGTAAACACAAGTTAAAATGAATTTCTTTAACAGAATTTTTAAAAAGAAGTTAAAGTGTGCTAATAATCCAGCATAGATGATTAAGTAGAGAAAAACCAACAAATACCTCAGGATACCCTGGCCATTTTTCAACTTACAGTTCTGTTATGAATATGCTCAGTACATAACTGACTTCAGTGATTGTGGGTGGTGGCGGCTTCTGTTGCTGAACATTCTTCATTCAAACTTGGAATTACAGTGGATGCAGAATAATTTGTCATCCCTTTTCTGCATGCATTTTTTAACCTTTAAACTGGAACAATAATTGTAATATCTCAACTGATTTATTAAAATGAATTTGATTAAAATGAGAACTGCTCCATCTAATAATAAAAAGGGTCGAGGTAAGAGACAAATTTCATATGTAAATGACTATAAGCAGCTGAATTGAAATATGTTTAAATTATCTTTCACTTGTAGTTATTGTATTACCATTAAATTGGATTCAAACTTTCGTACAGTATGAGATTTTACAAGAAATAGTGCTTCCTAAGTGAATAAGTGGTACATCATTTATTTATATAGTTATAAACATGCATGCCTTCCACCACTACTCCTTGAATTGTAGAGAACAAAAATTCAAGGAAAATTTACAAATGTAAAGATAAGTTTTAAGTAGTTATTATATTTAGGCAATAATTTAGGATGACAAACTTTAGAAGAGGGTGTGTGAGCTGTCTCCTGTGTGATCTATGACAAGTCACCAGACCTCAATAAACCTCAGCTTCACATCAGTAAATAAAGATAGTAATAGTGATACTGCAGTTTCCTTAAGAATTAAGTGAAACATAGCAGTGAATGAGGTGCCTTACCTTCGGTGAGGGCTCATAAATAAATTATTGTTCAAAATAACAAGAATATTTGTTTAGATGTGGAATGGCTATATTAGATGATGATAAATAAGCCAAATGGGCTATGAGCTTTTATTTATAGAGCTTGAATATTATATAATTCATCAGGATTAAAGAAATAGGAAGTCAAATAAATGAAGTGTAGTTATAGCACATATGTAACTTTATGAAATAACAGAAAAAGATGAAATAGAATAAAACTTTCCTTTCTGGTATTATACTGAATTAGGTCTCCAGCAAAACATTTCTGCTATAGGAAACCAAAAGTATGAAATTTGTTACAAATTACAAATGCATGTTTGACACAGTAAGAAAGCAAAATAAAATTAGATGTGGTAGGGAACAAGGACAAATAAACTGTCCAGATAAACAGATGAGTTTTTGTCATACTATCTACCAATCTCTGGTAGAAAAGATCTTGTTTTAATGAGTTAACAATGGAAAAGGGAGACAAAGCCTTGGATCTGAGCAAGATGACAGTTAATATAGTAAACATTTTTTTATAAAGCTAGGAACTATAAACACCTCATACTGTAGTCAGTGCTAGGAATAAACATGCTCTGAAAATGATATTGACTGAAAATTGCTATCAACAAACCTGCTATCATGAAGCTTTGGAAGCTGTATTCACATCACTTTTAGGGTTCAAAAACATTCAAGCCAAATATCCTGTTTAAGCAATCCTATGTGTTAGTGCCAACAGATACTCAGCAGAAAAACCACAGATATTCTTTAAAAGCCATCTTTTAAACACAGATATTTAAAAGAATTCCCATGCATAAAGTTCTAAGAAATACGAGATCACAAAGAAAAATCAGAAAACATACAGAGAAACAAGCCACATGAAGCCAAAGTAAGCAGAAACCAGCCACTGAATCAGATCAGCATGAACTACAAATATTTGAATGACCAAATATAGACTATTAAATGAGTTTGTTTAATATGCTTAAAGGAAATTTTAAAAATCATATTTAATCTACAATGAATATACTATTGTTATGAGCTGAACTTGCCCCCCCTCAATTCATATTCCTACCCTCCCCAGTACTACAGAATGTGACTGTATTTGGAGATACAGACTGTAAAGAGGTAGTTAAGTTAAAATGAGGTCATTAGGGTGGGCCCCGATCCAATCTGGATGTGTTCTTATAAGAAGAGGAAGTTTGGACACACAGACACCAGAAATGCATGTGAACACAAAGTACTGTGTGAGGGCACAACAAGGTCACCATCTGCAAGCCAAGAACAGAGGCCACAGAAGGAACTGTGCCTGTCAACACCCTGATCTTGGACCTCCAGCCTTCAGAACTATGACAAAGTAAATTCCTATGATACTATGTTATGGCAGCCTAACTAAAACCACACTATAAAATGAAGACATATTAAAAATAACTAAGACTTTTAGTATGAAAAACAAATGATTTGAAATCAGAAATTAATTGATATTAGCCATTGACTTAGCAAAGGTATGCTTGAAGAGCAAGTATTTGCCCTATAAGACACCAGTTCCCAACCTTTTTGGCACCGGGATCAGTTTCGTGGAAGACAAATTTTTACTGATTGGGATGAGGGATGGGGGTGTATGCATACACAGTTCAAAATAGAATTCATGCTCTTATGAGAATTTAATGCCCTCCCCACCCCCACCCATCACTGATCTGACAGGAGGCGGAGCTCAGGCAGTAATATGAGCAATGGAAAGCAGCTGTAAATACCGATGAAGCTTTGCTCACTCACCTGCCACTCACGACCTGCTGTGGTGCCCGGTTCCTAACAGGCCATGGACTGATAATGGTCCATGGCCTAGGGGCTGGGGACTCCTGGTATAAGACATCATGATTTAATCTGACAGCTTTAAAAACTCAAGACATTGTGGAATGACTGCACGCATAGACAAATGGACTAAAGTAGTAGTACACACATTTATTAGAGAAGTAGGGTCACCATTTATTCTAGTTTTCTAGTCCAGTTTACATCAGTTAATGTCTCACTTAGTTTGGTAATTAACACTCCCAAAACTGTCCATTTGAATCATAAATTATGTCACCAGATCTCCACATTGTAAATCTTTGAGTAAAGGGAGAACTAGTTAATAAATGTGACTGGCCAAAATGAGTCACCCTAAAAAGAAAATTAAATTAGATGCCCATTCACACCAAATTCCAAATTCAATTGAAACAAATACTGTGAAGACCAGTTAGCATTACCTGTGGAGAGTTAAAGCGAAGAAAACGATCATGCACCCAAGCCTGTGTCCTAACTCTCAACCACAGGAAGGGTATCCATTTTTAATTGGTCTGCTGGAAGGGGCACTATATTGTAATTGGTCTGCCAGGTGGAAGGTATCTTTTGTAATTCAACCTCCTGAAGCAGCACTCTGGTTTTCTTTTTCTATTTTTTTTCTGTTTGTTGTTTGTTTGTTTGTTGTTGTTTTTAATTCTCACAAAGGGTCTGAATGTGCTAAGCAGTGCCCCTCTAGTTCTAGGTAGTTACTGAGATCTCTTTAATTTCTGATGATGCAATTCTTATTACTGACTCACATCTTATTCACTACTCTCTAGAGTCCTAAATCATTTTCATGTGTGCTATTACCTAAGAATTATCTCCATTTTATTTTCATATTCAGGCTAGTCACTTAGGTCAAAGTGCAATGTCTTGTGCGGGGGGGGGGGGGCACTGCCATAAAAACAATAAGACGGAAATTTCTAAAGTCATGAATGCATCCAAAACCTGGATTTGAGACTTTGAGGGAGTTGCTTCATCTTTTGGAACTTTGACTTCCAAGTCTATAAAACATAAGTAATAGTGAGAACCCATAATGTTGTGGTGAGGATTAAATGAGATAAGTCATGTGGAAACTTTCACTATTATCACACATGTAATAGTACTTAATGAAGTCTGGCTCTAATATTTATATTACATTTATTTTTGTTAAATTAAACTTATCATATTCATCTTTTCAGTTCCATCAGCAAATATAGTGTTATTTTCTGATTTTTCCATCTCTGATAGTCATAATTATACAAGTATTTACAAGTTTAAAGTTTACAGAAAACCATTGCATGAAATTATGGAAAAGTAAGAAGACAAAACTCTAGCTCATGATACCCACAGCACACCTCACCCTTTGTGAATATCCATCAGCTCACATTGGAGATGGTTATCCAAAAAGTAATCATATATTTGTTTCACTTGAATTCAGTATATATTTAATCATTATATATGATGGTCATTGAATTGTTATTATGCCTGTCCAAAAAAAAAAAAAGAGAAAAAACATAGTCCTTATTAGCTGAAAAAAGTTTAATAATGCTATGTATTGAGATTTTAATAAATCAAACACAGATACATAGAAAAATGTATGCATGTAAGTGGAAAAACAGTATCAATTCCAACATGAAATGTCATGTGACATTCACACTGAAAATATGCTTATATCATGAATATAGAGTTGAAGCATTATTACATCTGGCTACCTGGTTCTTGAAGGCATTATTTATCATAGCATTATTTTTCCCCATTAGGTTCATTTGAAACTCCGACAAAACCTGAATTTTCTTCAGATTAGCAATTAGAAACTATCAAAGGTATTGGGTTAATAAAATAGTTTTTATTTTTAAAGCATTCACTTATGAATCTAGGTATGTGTATAAGAACCGTGTCTGAAGGGATCTACTGCTGGGACTAATTTACTTTTTCAAAGATCTCCTGAGATCTAAGCAATGCACTGAACCCCTGTGAACTACTTCTAAGTGCTATAATTACATTGAATTTTCTCTGAAAGTAACAAATACATAAGAAAAAAAAAGAAGTTCCAGAACACACAGAGTGTGACTTTGTTAACTCCAAAGACTGGATTTGAATTTTGTCAATCCTTCCAAAATTAGAGAAAGGTAGAAACTCTGATGTCAAACTGGGATAATTTACAGGTACACATTCAAATACTTTAAACAAAATGAAGTAATTAAACATACAATTTCTAATTCCTTAACACAGTTCCCTAAGTGAATATTTTAACAGAAATGTATGCTTTGTAGGATTTGGTTCCTCCTTTAAACAAGTGAGATTAAGAAGAAACCAAATAGTTGGCCAGTTTAAAAACTGATAGCTTCTTTGGGTCTTAGTGTGGCAAAGGTACAAGCATGGAGGCACAGGCGGGGGATGAAGCCAAGAACCATTATCACCTGATAACCTTACATTTGTTCGTATTTGTCTTATAGTCTATCAATGTGTAAATAGGTTTTCTATAGTCAAAATATTACTGAAAATGATTTTATAGGTTAAATTCTTAATCTAATAGACCTTTATGTAGTTTTATAGTAATGTTTCTTGCTACATCTTATTTTGTCACATATTATTATCATTACATATTTTTGTGTTTTACATGATATAATAATCTGTAGCAATAAAAAGTCATTAAAAAACCAAGGCATTCCCTCAGATTTCTATGTGTAGTATAGAACCATTTGTTATACTAGTTTAGGCACTGACATAGTAGATGTATTTTTGGAAAAATATTTTCCTTCTATCATATTTTTCCTCCTTAGGACTATTAGTATAAATATCACCCTTGGGGCTCTTCATGTATTTTTTTTTTCCAAAAGGAAGTTTCCCAAATTAAAAACTACTGGAAATATCAGCCAACATCTGTCATTAATTGAGCAGATAATAATGTAATAATGTGCTGACCACTATTCAAGGAGCCACAAATACAACATTCACCAATTCTGTGAGGTTTTCACTTTTTTTGGTGTTTACAGTCTAGTGTTGGAGATAGACCATAAACTGTACATTTTAAAAGTACTTATCTTTGTTCTTGATAATAAAAAAGACCCATGAAGGCAAGTAATGGAATGAAGTGTGCTTGAAAAGGGGTAAAAATAGCAAATGTGGTTGGGGAAGGTGGTCGAGAGCCTTTTCTGGGTGAGACATGAAAGTGGAGAGGGGACAGCCGGTCCCAGGAGCAGCATTTTAGAGAAGAGCAAGACGCAGACCTGCTAACGAGACGGACGTCTCTCGTGGGAGGGCCGTGTGAGTGAAATCGGGTGAGAGGGTGCAGAGAATACGAAGGTCCAAGGCAGAGGGCATCGTCGGTCACTAACCGGATGTGAGCAGCGAGGGGACACGCTCACACGCACATGCTAAAAGCCGACTTGGGTTATGCCGTGGGCAGTGGGTATCTGGGGAAGGAAAGCACAGGGGCCCGGACGGGGCCAGCGCCGTGCTCCTGCGAAGGCGGATGCGGAGCGTGGACAGAGGGAAGTGGACCGGTTGGTTACGCTTTGCAGATGGAATCAACTGGACTCACCGATAAACGGGACTTGGTGTGTAAAAGAAGAGAAAATGCTAAAACAGTAGAAATCAGCCTGGCCACTCCCAAGAACTCTAGGACATTTTACCAATCGGTAAGAATTTCTTTTTTGTTAATGGAAAAAGAAAGAAAAACGAAACAACAAAACCATAAAGCAAAACAAACAACAATTTCAACATTGTGCTATTCAGTTCCTTCTAATACTCTTCGTATTCCACATTTATTTTTTAAATAATCTTTAAAATGCGTGTGTGTGTGTTTTTAAATCATCTATTGCCTTGAGGCAGGCGTAAGGAAGAACTCCCATTGTTCTTGTCTGTGGTGTAAAGCAACATTAAAACCTGCTTCAACCCTCCTCTGGTACTGCGCACACACTGAGCCCCACTCAC
Source organism: Lyroderma lyra (assembly GCA_004026885.1). Taxonomy (NCBI): domain Eukaryota; kingdom Metazoa; phylum Chordata; class Mammalia; order Chiroptera; family Megadermatidae; genus Lyroderma; species Lyroderma lyra. The sequence goes on along the minus strand of PVJL010014390.1, from coordinate 9,519 downwards.
ACTCGCCCGCGCGGCTGGAGGGTGACATCTCTCCTGTCCTCTGCCAACAATCGGAAACGCTGTCTGCCGTTTGGAAAGGTAAACCTTTGGGGCTTTTATTAGGCCCCTTGTGAAAAGATATACTTCACATTGCGTGTGTGTGTACACGCACAAGTACGTCCGCATTACACATACCTAAGTACAGGTATGAAGGGCTGTCCAGAAAGTATCCAGCCATGCACTATGAAAAAATAGAAGCATTTATGGCTGATTTTTTCCAGTCCTCATATATATAACATAAACATTTTCAGCTATAATTCCTATTTATTATACAGTCCACTGGCTCACTGGGAGGTGAAGAACTATGGAGGATGGAGCTGTGATTACAAGAGATTAGAATTTACTGTTAAAAGTCTCTGGTGATCCGTTAAAATGGGCTTGTTTAGTTATGTCCAGTTTATAATCTAGGGACCTCAGTCCCCAATAACTGCTGACCATGCCGGGTCCCCAGGAAGAAATGGTAAAAGCAAGGTCAGGGAAATGCATGTAAGTTGTATTAGTTTAGAAAATTGGGTCTACAAAATTAAGCTTACTCTTCTATGGGACTAAGTTAGATTATTTGGTAATATAAATGATCTTTTGCTATAGGTAGATCTATATACTACATGAAATGCAGTCTTGGTATTTTTCTCTTAGATCTGCACTCTAATCTTGGACCTTTAACTCTAGTTTTCCTGCCCAGATTGAAGGAATTACTCATAGTTCTCCTATAAGGTTGTAACTGATATCATAATCAAAGCATGGGCCATCGGAGATATTCTGGGTTTCTCTTTTAGAAGAAAAGAATAGGAGAAATAACTGCAGTGATATTCTATTAATATCAGTGTTAGAGCAGCGAGCAAGCTAATGGGAACTCAAATTTAAAAAAAGAAATCTTGTCTTGATAAGAGAAGAGGCCAGATCTTTATCATCCATCAGAAATCAATAATTGAAATTACCCACTTCAAAATACTCGTATGCTGTCCCCCAAATCCTGGCCTTTCATTTAGAAAGATTATCCCCTTTTTTAAAAAGTGTGATGCTACTTCGCCTCCCCCCACCCCTTTCCTTAGGGCACGATAATTTAATTCTTATGTTGCTGTTCAAATCACTTACTTGGTTTTTACATAAAGCTTTGATGTTCTAAATAAATCTCATTATACTGTAGATCAAAGAGGACAATGCCTTTCACCAAAGAAGTAAAATACATCAATTAGCGTTTTCTCTCTTGGAGTTTCATATATATATATTTGGCTGTAGTAAGTTCTATCAGCGCCTATGTTGTGCCCAGAACACTCATATGTGAGAGGACTAAGTGGGTGTGATAGTGACAGGTGAATAGACCCGAGAAAGTTAAAATGTGCTGAGAATAAAAGGTGTTAAAGTTCTATCATTATTATAAAAATGGTTTGTATCATTAATAATACTAATACTAATAACTATTATTAAACAGCTATTTTATTCCATAGTTTCTTCCTCTTGAAAATACATTATAGACTAAGAGAAAAATGGTAAAACGGTAAAGCTAATTGCAGAGGGAGCTGCCTTGATTCTTCCATAAATGGGGCTGGAAATCGAAGTCTATAGCATGTGATCCTAGTGTAGGAAGGCAACACAACGGGCGCAGGGTGGTTCGAGGCTGCCCACAGGGCCTGTCCCTGCCTGCCTTCAGCAGTCCCTCAGGAACGGTCCCTCTGCCCGTGTTTGCTTGTAGGAACTGCATGCACAATCTCCAAGGCTGGATTTCTGTCCCCAAGGACTTGGAGGGGGCTGAGGCATCGCACTAGCTTTTATTGAGATGCGATGGGAGCTTTTGGTGTGGGATTTTAAGATCTTTATCGACGTTTAATGAGTCTTACTTCAGTTCTACTGTCACCTGGGGGACATAACTCCCTTGACATAATAGAAAAATATATAAAATTGACTGCCACCTGTGTTCTCCTATTTGGTCTTTAAAAAGTGCTACAACGGTCCCCTCAAAAGTACCATCTGATATTCAAATGTGTATCCTTTCTTGGATAATGATTTCTCTTAATTCTACTTGAAAATCCTTAGTGGATTCATATAAATTAATTTGCTTTGTAACATGGATCTGAAAAAGATTTCAGTATAATTTCTTCTTGGTACATTTACAAAATAGGCAGGAACCCTCAATTCCTTGCTGCCTGTTGGTCCCGTTACTGGCTACATGGACCTCCTTCTTATTCAGGTCGCTGGCGGGCTTTCATGACACTTGCTCCCAGCAAGTGCTCTGAGAGAGAGAGAACGGGAAAAGTCATCATCTTTTATGATCTAGTCTCCGAAGTCTCACACACCATCACGTCCATCATATTCCGTTCATTAGAAGCCAAGTCACTAAGTCTAGTTTTTGTTCAAGGTGAGTGGAATCAGGCTCCACCTTTAGAAGGGAGGAATATCAAATAATCTGTGCCCTATTTTAAACCCAATACATGATAGAAAGAGCCAGCTAGCGGTCCCTTAGAGCTGGCTTGTGCAATATTCGTGTGGCCTGGAGGAGCTCCTTCCTGCTCTGTCTTAGCATTTAGAGAAGAATGTTTGCACATCCTGGCACGAAATTTAAATGCATGAGATTTATAGATGTATGAATTTAATAGAAGCAGTGCACAAGATTCTGCACAGAAATAAAGGGTGAGTACATAACAGTTAATTGTGTACTCTTCCCAGCTCTAGTAAGATGGAGTTCAAAAGGCACTTCTCTTAGTGTCAGAGCCAGAAATTTAAATATATTCGTATGCAGCTTTTCTCATAGCTGGGAGACCTTAGGCAAGTTACATAATCACTCCTCATGTCGGTCGCTTCATTTACTTAAATGAATTCTCACAATAACTTCATAAGATGTCTACTATTAGCCCCATTTTATAGAAGACAAAATTGAAGCTCAGCATCATTGCAGCTAGAACCCGGCAGAGTCGATATTATAATGTGAGTTTCGTTGATTGATGACACAACTAATTTGCTCTCTCCTGTACCTTCTGGGGAAGAGAGAACATTTATCAGTTACTCAATGATGTAGCACATATGAAAGTGTTTAATATTTTATTTTTAATAAAGTTAGCATCCATACAAAAAACAAAGTCTTATAAATGCAAGTTATTCCTACTGAAAACAATAAATGTGTTCATATTAACCAACAGGATTTTAAATATCAGTGGTTTCTCAAGATGTTTGTACCGTAGCACTTTGAGTTAAGGTAAGCGACAGAACAATAAACTACATTGTGACTATCTAACTCTGTGCATTGCCTTTATCTGTAATTTCTCATCAAAAGCTGAAACAATATCAAGGGTAGATACACTGCTTAGGTCTAGTGACACACTCAAAGCAAATGTCAGATCCAGCCATTTAATATCCAGCCATGTAATATAAAAAATAAAGCCATTTATAGCTGAATTTTTCCCAGACAGCCCTCATATACTTGTCTTCTTCCTTCAGAACCCAAATTCATCCAATATTTTTATTATGTTGTAGGTAGGAAAAAGGGTGTAGAGAAGGTCACCCTTACATGAAAATGCCCTGTAATTGCTCAGTGTATACTGCTTTGAACCCAGCATTGAATACTATAGTTGAATAGTTGTGAATGAAACCAATCAAATCAAGACATATGTATTCTTAACATTTAGCTGAGTGCCTGATAATTCCAATCATTGACTTCGCTTGCAACACTACAGGTTTATTTGAAAATTTGAATGTATTGACTTACAAGCTTCTACATTTTCTTAAACCCTTATGCACTCAGATTGGAAGTCTCAGTTTTAGAGCTATCATTGCAAGGGGCATTGGGAAAATAAAGCATGAAGATGGATGCCATTCCCATGAATGCTGGCCTGTTTCCTTCAGGCTGCAGCTAGCTTATATTGGAGTTTAACAAGTTACAGAACTATTGAGTATTTAATCTGACTGTAATTTATGACATGACAACATATTGGGGCTGAAAAAGTAATCAATTACAAAGTTCTCCCTTAATATGTAAGAAGGAGGTTGTACACCGGGCAAGCATGAATCACAAGGTAATAAATGTCCTAGAAGATATTAACAAATGTAAATTGCTATATAAATATTAAATAAATTGCACAGTATTTTTTAGGCTCTGAAACATCGAATCACTTTGCAAAGGACTAAATGTCAAACTAAATAATGCACATTTATACATATTTCTTCTGTGGACCATTATTACAACTTTAGCAACACTGTTTGCTTTAAAATGTTTCTATCAGCACACAATCACTTTAACCACATATGGAGTGCTTTTCTTTGTTTCAAGCACCAACCTCATGTCTGCAGGGAACAAGTTGGAGCTAGAAGCTTCTATAGCAACTGGTCACTTGCCCTTCTTGGAGAAACTGCAAGGACAGGAAGATGAGGAATTTGGAGGACCTTGTTAGAGGTTAAAGGTCCTAGGAAAATAGTGCCCCTTAACATTTGTGTGTAGAGGATATTAATTGAACTGGAGTTCAAAGGCAACTTTAGAGATGAAAACTTCTCATGTTGCCAATAAGGAGGGGAATTTGTGGAAGGAAATATGGAAAGAGGAAGACTATTTTGATGAGAACGAAGTTTTAGGTTGACGGCAATGCAAGGACTGTATGAGCAGTAGTAGTGGTTGTTATTATTATTATGATTATCACTGATATTTTGTGTACTTATATTGTGACAGTGCCCTTGCATAGATTGTTTCATTTTTAATCTTACCCTCATGGGGTAGGCTTCCACTTTTATTTTTATAGATGAAGACTACGTCTCCCAGAGCAGTAACAGTCTGAGATCACACATCAGGGGAGTAGTAGTGACTTTATGTAAACCCAGGATAGTTCTACACTAACGATCACCCAGCAGCGGTACCTCCCTGGCTCCTGACTGCACCTGTGCCATGCTCTCCGTGACAACTCACCTTTCCAAATCACTTTCAGTGTCATCAACTTTGAATGTCTTCCCCTAGTGCCCCTTCACTTGCAGAGTCACTGATGGGCATGGTGTGGTTTTGCTCACTCAAACACACTGAGTTTTGTGTTTATTTTCTCCCTTGCACTGTTGGTTGAGAGAACAATGTGTAGCTTCATTCACAGGTGGGAGTGAGTGGACTGCTTATTTGTTTCAAATGTATCTGAGTACACCACCAGGATAGGACTAGGTTGTCTGCTGGTGCTGGGAATGAAGAGATCTCAGCAAGCAGCAGCTCCAGAACGAGAAAGGCCGTGAGAGAAGGACATGTTATCAGGATCATGATTTTCAGTAGGCAAGAGTAAAGAATTTGGGCATGAAAGTAAAATCAATATCACAAGGGGGACTTTCTGCAAATTTTTAAAATTTGGCTAAGGGAAATCAAGGAAGGTCATGAGGATGCACTGAAGGACTGGCCAGGATTAATATTAAGTCTTCAGAACATTATTTTAGGACCCAAGAGGACTAGCAAGCAACACAGATCTGAGAAGGAAACTAAGTCAATACTGCTTCATTATTAAAGCCTGAGTCCACAAAGGGAATTTCTTATGAGTAGAAACTATTTCTACTCATAAGAAACAATTGAAGAGGTCAGTTCCTGGAATGCGAGCACCCTCAGAGAAACTGCCTTGATGCCCAGCTGCCTCTGGTTGTCCTTTTTATAGAATGGGGTGAGTGACGACATGTTCTTTACGCACAAGTGGAGACGAGAAAAGGACTCAGTGACTTAGTTCTAGAGTAGCAGGCATCAAAGAAAGGCGGTGATGCCATTAAACATCTTGATGACAAATAAACTCAATTTCTTATTTTGACACTCAATAATCTGCAAAGATGCAAGCTCTTTATCAATAACATATCTGAACTCTATGAGCATTGCTTACACTTTTGATTCCTAAATGGTAAATGTTTGGATGTTTGCATTTAAAAACTTTATATATTTCACCTGTAAAATCTAAAATCTAAAATGATTATTTCTATTATAATTCCTTTATTCTCACCTTTTTGTCTTTGGTTCTAAACCAAAACGATTTTGTTTTTGTTTTCGTTACATGTTTGCTTCCTAGATCTTCATCACTAAATGATTAATGTGAATTAGGTTGACGAATGATGATGCTAATAAAACGTCAGCAGATATGGTTCAGGGATTTAATGACGTTGTGAGGAAAAGTGACTTATGAATTAGCATATTTAAAGCTCATAACAGCTTATGTGGACGGTGGGCTTATTAATCTCTGATGAGACTCCATAAAGTTGTCCATGGTTACAAGGAAGAGGAAGGTATGAGACTACACTGTCTAACTTAAAAGGCTTATTTGTACCAGCTTGCAATGTTATGCAATGAAGATACCTGAACAAAATAAAGTTTCTCTTTGCCTTCAATAGTACAGAAAAGTTAAGTTTTCTCTGGAATGAGAGAAAGAACAATTCTGATTGTCAAGCTTTCTTGTCTTTCTACCCACTCACAAAGACAACCTAAAATTTAGTTAAAATATTCCTTCTGCCTCAAGTAAAAATTATGTAATCCATGAGTGTCTAATTCACTCTTTTATTTTGACATTTTGAATGAAAATGTCTTCTACCTTAAAATTTCCAATGTTTTTGTTGTTTTTAAAAAACCTAATAGAAACATTTAAAATTTTGAAAAATTTACTACAAGGTAATTACAAAGTACTCCACACAGGTAGCTGAAAATTTTGTTTTATCTAAAAAAGAAATCTTGGCACTTTAGCCTAAAAAAACTAAAGTAACCAAATAGGGCAAATAAGATAAGGTTACTTAAATATGCTATATTTTACATAATAATTGATTGTGCTCTTTCAAAGTATTTTTAAATGTTATACTGGTGAGCTGGATCTACACTTGATAAGTGAAATACATAATTTAATAATAATAAACATCATCCTATGCCTCCTTCCTCCTATTCACCACTTCGACTCTCATAGCTTCATGATTGCAGTTTCTATTACACAGCAGATCCTGTGTGACTGTTGGAAATGGAGACCCTAGTGAAGGATCAACCTGGGGTTTATGACTTTGCTGTGGATCCTTCTAGGATTCTCAGTCAGCCTACGTGCTTTGTCCTTTGAGCCCCGTGTTAGAACTGTTCCTAGAATTAGAAAGCAAAACTGTTCGCTGTCACTTCATGTCAAAATATACTTTTAGCAATGACAGATGCCTTAGTCACCATCTATCTTCATCATTTTATTCTAAAAAATAAGGTACTGGGAAATGATAAAACAGGTCGATGTATTCACACACTAATTGCAGCTAGAACCCATACTTCCTGACCTTCAGACCACAATCAAATTTTATTCCCACAATTTTTCTCCTTGAACTTGATAATCAAAGTTCAATGATGGAAGTCTACCTTATGAATTTCACATTTGTAGCCTAAATGAAACTGATTTTATGATGACCCGTTATCTCAAACAAAAGAAATAAATATGACAAAATTTTTAGAATTTTTGGTCTCTAATTAGATTGATCCTTTAGAATTCAATAGAAATTGGGAGGAGATGGTGAAAGACTGACAAATGGCATAACACCATTTCTTTTTCCAGGGCAGGTGAATGTCCCACTTTGTAGAAATATGTAATATATATTATCATATATTTTCCAAGTTTTCTCTCAAAGAGAGAAAGAGAATTATCACTAAGAATGTCTGAGTTTCTCCTGGTTTCTTTTCCACACCCCAAATATTTACATCTATGTATTAGTTTACTACTGCTGCTATAGCAACTTACTACGAACATAATAGCATTAAACACATAAATCTATTCTCCTACAGTTCTGGTGGCCAGAAGCCCAAAGCCAGTCTCAAAGGTATTGGCAGTTCTAGTTACCTCTGAAGTCTCTAAAGGAAAATTCATTTCTTGCTTTTTTAGCTGATAGGGGCTGCCCACATTTCTTAACTGTGCCTGTTCCTCACATTACCCCAACCTCTTGTTTTCTTTTCTTTCGTAACATCTCCTACTACTAATCTAATCTAATCATCCTGTCTCTGTATTATAAGAGACCTTGCAATTGCATTGAGCCTATCCATTGGCTTCACCAAGATAATCTCCCCCACCTCAAAATCTTTAATGTCTGCAGAGTCCTTTTGCCATATAAGGTGACATATTCCCAGGTTCTGGAGATTAGGAAGTGTTCCTTTTACAAGAGGAGAGAATATTATTCAGCCTTCTATGAATTTGATGCTTAATCTTATTTGAAATAAGCTTCATGAATTTTACAAGTATCAGTGTTGAAAGCCTGTTCATTTTTCTGCTCTAGTCCAGTTGGTCTTTCCAACTCTAACGCTGATGTGAATTACTAATGGGATTTGTTGTGACAGGGACCCTTTGGTAAAAGGTCAACATTAATCCTCTGAGCCAATGTATTATCTCAATTCATTGTTAACAATCAAAATACGCCCAGGAACTGAGACACATAAATGAGCCTGCATGCATGTTTTCATTAGAAGTTGATCATCTTAATAGCTTGTTAACTCCTCTACATTTTCCAAATTCATATAAAAACTTATGTTAACTAAACCAGGTAGCAAACAGGTAGATGAAAATGATAATGAACTTAATGAAAAACCCTAGGACAGGCATTAAATCCTATAGCCAAATATCTTCAAATGCATATATTTTATGTATTAATTTTAAACCTGGAGAAGAAAAAGTATCATAGTTTGTCTTTCACTATGTTTTGTGCTCCTCATTTACTATGTGTGTGTGTGTGTGTGTGTGTGTTGTGTATATACACACAAAATACACACACACACACACACACACACGTCTAGCATATGAGAAGTATGCTAGATGTTTGTATTAAATTTTTGTGTTTCTTTAAAACACAGACATCTTAGCACAGAAAACATTTATTGATTACATTTAGAACTACATTTTCTTAAGACAATATGACATAATGTTTTTAAACATGTTCTCGGGGAAATGCCTATATGCATACGGCCATACGGAAGACACCGGGAGAAGGCGGGTCTCTACTGACTACACAACGAGGTGACCATGCACTGTACAGTTGCACGCCTGGAACCTGTGTAGTCCTTGCTAACAGATGTCACCCAATAAGTCTAACAATACAAATGAATTAAAAAAAATAAGTTAAAATAAGTCACACACGTTTTTCCTTCCCCGGAAGTAAGTTTTGCGTAGTATTACGTGTATAAGAAACAATAGAAAATCATGACTCCTGGGTGAGAAAACAGACAAGGGAGAGGGAGAACAATGGGAAAATGGGAGGATGGAGCGATTTTGGGGTAATCCAGGCTCTGTTCCAAACTGAACCACTGAAATGACATTAAAAGCTTTGAAGTTCACTCCTAAGCACATGTTAACAACAGAGATCGCTCCTTACCTGAGGACACCATCGTGGGCCAGAAGGAAAGTCACGGATCTTTAAATCCCATCCAACCATCATGTTTGATAGTAGACTCTCTTTTGCCTAGAAAAGAGTCATTCAGTTCAAATTATTTTTAAGGCACTAAAATCCAAAGGAGAAACAGAATTCAATATGGTAAGGCTTGTTTTATTAGAA